>JAPDSC010125707.1:64202-100850 GCA_026290005.1 Latrodectus geometricus
CTATGGTATTAATATCAATAGTTCATAAAATATTCAAAATTTGTGAATCTTTTCTCTACATAATATTCCTTGCTTTCAATGAAAATAATTATTTGGCAATTGAAGCAAATGCAATTATTTATAATTAAAAATTTTTTTTTCTTCATTCAATAAAACAGCTCGGTATTTTGAAGAATTTTCAACATGAATACTAATTAACTAGCAAAAACATAAACGTAGTTTTATATTAAATTAAATACATTATTTGTTTAAATGGATGTGAGTGATTTTTCGAGTTTACAAATAGCTGTAAAATTGCTTAATCAATTAAGAAAATAAAAAATTTAACAATGAAAATATTCCTTCTGAAATATAAAACATAAGAACTCCCAGTTAGTTACTATTTAAATATGAAGTTACATATACATTGATTTAAACATTTTACCATTATTTGTTTCTCAATTTTCATTAAGATTTTAAACTATACCTTATATATATAATACAATTTGTGGACTTGAAAAACATATGATATTCATGATTTTTTTAAATTAATTAAAGAATACATTATGATAGCATTATTCAAGATAATATAAAGAAACTTAATATAAAAAAATATATAGAAACCAATAATATTTATTAACCCATCATACAATTACATAAGATTTGTACACAAATTTGGATTTTATAAGCATTTAAAGCCTTTATAAAACAGACTTTGAAAAAAAAAACTGCATGCAATACGAAAAGAAATCGAATAATTTTCTTATTATTACTGTACATTTTGCAATCATTTTTGCAAAAAGATTATTTATTTCGAATTTTACTATCCTTCATCCATCATTATTATGAGTAAGAATGGAATAATTTTTGACTTATGGTAAATTAATTGAAGCTACATCTTACTAAGTACCTTATATTAATTGTAATGTGAGGATTAGGCTAAGGTTTCAAGTATATGTCTTAACTGCAGTATTAAATATGATATAAAAACCTCATCAGTTTGCTTCAGACACAAGATATTGATTCTTGTGACACATTTTATGTATCTTAAATGCAAGACATTATACAGACAAGTTCTTTCAAAATTTAAGCATGCATTCAAAATAAAAACAAAATGAATTATTTACAATTATAGTTTTTTGCTTTTGTTGTCTTTGTTTATAAATAAATATCAGTTTCCTACAAAGGCATGGTGATTAAAATTTTCAAACTGTTTCTTAAGTAACTTGGAGACTTTCTTATACAAACTTCATAAAAATATATTTGATTCAAATTTCCTTCAGACACACAAACCTCGATTTTATTTTTTTTTTAAGTTTTCAGGTCATTTGTCATGTTTTATGCCTAATATTTCTACATTTATATATGCATTGCATTTAAAAGTAATTTTTTTATATTATTAAAATAGTAAAATTAATCTCAAATAATTACATTCTATATTATTCAATTCAGTTCTTCCATGAATCTATTTCTACAAATTTGAGGAAATCCAAGTTAAATTAAAGTGATTGTGTTTCAGAATGAATCTTTTTTTTTCTAATGGGGCTTCCGTCACCCACAACAAGGCAGGAAACTGCTACTTATTTAAACTTTACCCGGTGGGCACCTGTGAACCAAGTCATGGAGGTAAAAGTAGCATTGCCCATCACACCACCACAAACCCGTTTATAGGACGATCCATATACTTCAATGATCTCAGAAGAAAAAAATACAAAAATACACAGAGAGAGTAGAAACATCCATGCCCAAAGCGGGATTCGAACCTGGTACCAATAGCCCAGAATGCTAACCAATCAGCTTTTGACTGGCGTCAGAATAAATCTAGATTTAATTATAAACATGCAATTGTAGCAATCCTATTGTTCATGGAGTAAAACATGTAAAACTATTTCATAATTAATTTTTCTCTAGTTTTGCTATTAAATGTAATAAAATAAAGTTTAAAATACAACATGCCAACCTTTATCTTTTGCAGGCAATGACGTATACAATGGAAAACAAGAACTTAAATTTCTGGAAAAAATGTGATTTGAAAAAATAACATCAATAGCATAGTTGTGATTTGAGATAATAAATTCACGAGGTTAAATATTTACTGTTTTTTAATTATGTTTATAGTTATTTAGCTTTGTTGAAACGCTGTTTTGCAATACAAAATAAGTCTCGCTCACATATCAACTAAAATTTCAACCGAATGTTATTTGAATAGCTTGAAAATCCCTTTTAGTTATGAGGTTATTAAATATTGAAATCGAGACACCAATCATCCACTTTTGCACTGATTTAATGTCCAATCGGTGCTCTATTTACAAAACATTAAGTTCTTTTATTGTGGTTAGTAAAAAAATATGTTTTTAATATTATTGTTTTCTTTTAAAATAATTACATTGTGGAGATGTAGAAAATTGAAAGAGCATCTAATGTCATATATTTATTTTTCTTTTACCTTCCTCGATTGCAAGAAGAGGACAATTTTAAAAGGTCGGAAGAACCATATAGCTAAACTGCTGTAATGTACAGAATTTTAGGGTGAGTTTTTTTCATTTAAATAACATTACGGAATAAGTAGCTTTGCAGCGAGTTCAAAACACCATTAATTTCCATTTAAATTACACTTCAAGTTAATTGCCATTTAAATTACACTTCAAGTTATTAAAATTTCAACACCATGAAAAAAATCAAAAAGGATATATATTGTACTTGAACAGTATGACATGAAGACAAACTGATTAAAATATAAAGCAATTTGGGGATTTACTGGAATGCAAATTGAGTAGAAGCACCTGACTCTAGCAGTTGTAGCTGTCCTAATTTATAAGTCATGGGTAAGACTTAAGTACTATCCTATAAGTATCGTGCATTCCATGGGATCGTGCTGGCTTTGGTTTTCAAAAAAGATCGACTCATTCCACGCTGTTTTAAATTTATACCACATTTCATCAACTGTAGTTGATGAAATAGTTTGGTGTCCACTCTCTAAGCAACCCATTACCAAGTATTTGCAGTTGGTGAAAAATCTGAAGATTAAGAAGGTCAGGACAACAGTCACCTTCTGTATTGAGGAAGGTCAAAACATGGTGTGTAATATGTGCTCTTGGATTTTCTTGTTAAAAGAGTACGTTTCATTGACTTCGAAGAAAGGACTCTTAAGAAAGGCCTTAAGAAATCAAACTTCATGTCAAATGAGTCACTTATCCAATTTCCATCCATCTAAATGCTGTGTTCTGGTGACTACCCATATATTCACGCCTAAGTGCGGGGCCTCTATAACAATATTAAATGCTGCTAAGCGACAAGCATTTTTATCGGAATCTCCAGACACGTGACGGTCATAAGAATATTGTACAAAGAACTGGGACTCCTCTGAAAATATGACATTGTGCTATATTCAGCTTGTCACAGGGAGCACCAGAATCACTGTCTGACAAGTCACACTGCTTTAAAACCATCTCAAAGAACGAACAGACATTAAATGTGCTTCAAACAAGTTTCATTTTTAACTATTTGTCCATAATATAGCTGTCAAGCTCAACATCACAATATGTTTGTCCTCTCAGACTTTAAAAAAAAATATGTCTTTATAATTTGATGCACCCCATCCTTACAATATTCACATGACAGTGATTTTTTTCAACACATCTGAAGCAATATCGCTTATGATAATCCACAGTTTCGATAAATAACGATATACTTCTATTCACTTCTGATACTTAATGGTTAGCATTACTTCTTATTATATGAAGTATAACGATATTCAAAGAAAGCTCCTATTTTACAAAATTATTTCCGTATCAGAGATCTAATGTGTAACTTTTCTTTTATGCAATGTTTAAAAGGTCGTATGTCTCTCCAGTGTCACCCAAACGCTCTCAAATTCTAATAATTAGCATATTTCAACCTCTTCTCCCTTTCATGTGATTTTAATGTCTCTAGAAATATTTTTTCTTGGCTTTGCAGTTTTAATGGCCAGCAGTGTAATCAAAATACCAAACAAAATTTTGAAAATTCTTAAGTCAGTTTCAGAACATAATCAAATTTTTCAGAACAATGGTTATATAAAAGAATAATATATATAAATCATATTTAATTCCTTAGTTATAAGATAATATAAGATAGATATTAAATAAAATAAAAAATTATTGTAATTTTAATTTAATAAAAGTTAATTTGAAAAAACTCTCCCATTGTATCAGCCAGCTGATTTTATCATGTAAACAATACAAAACAGAAATCTCGAAAAACAAGCATTTCTTATTGCATTTAAATATGTTCTCCTTAACTACATCAAATATTTGAACTATTTTTTGCAAACTTTTTGCATATTATGCTTTGAAACTTCATAAAACTATATTAAAATTATGTTTATTTTTAAAAATTATATCATAGTTAAAGCTTCTAAAAATCTTTATGGTCCTTACAATTAATCTAAAGATTAACATTTTCTCTTATCTAATCTTAGAAAAATCTTAATCTGAAGATTAAGATTTTCCTAAGATTATTAAAAGTTTAACTTTAAAAATTTTTTATATATTTTTATAATTGCATATCTTAATTCGTAATAACGTAGCCCCTAGAGATATGCTTTATAAATTATTTGCTTATTAAAACACATAAAAACTTATTATATTTAAAATTGTGAATAAATGTTAAATCGAAACAAAAGTCGATACTATAGTTCAAAAAATTAAATTTTAATTTGGCTGAATATAGAATTCCAAAAGAAATGACTTCTTAATTATTACTTTAACTATAAATCTTAAAGGAATTGAGAAATTTTTATGAACACAAGGATCAAAGAATTAAATTTGTTTCAAAATTTAGTAACTATGCTTTGATGTAGTATAAAAAAAATTATGCTGAAAACAATTTCTAATTTAGTCATAAATATTATTCAAATTATTACTGCTCATTAACAATAAAAAGAAAATATTTTTATAATCAAAAAATTCATTTTTTATTGCAAAAATGTCAAAAGATCTATTTTTTTCACTGATAAGCTTATAACTTTATCATCTTAATGTATAGTAAAAAACTAAGCAGAATTTTTCTTCCTAAAAGATAAATTATTTTACCAAAAAAATATAATAAAATTTTTATTTGGCAGTTTATTTTATTATACTAGAATTTCATGCCAGTATGTATTACTGATTTTAAATGATGTTGAAATACATTTTTGAGAAAAAATACACGAGAAATAATCACATCTCTTACATAAACTGGTTCTCATATATTTGATTGATTTTTTAGAGTAGGAGAATAGAGAATAAATTCCATTACGACGGCATGACAAAAGAAGAATATTAATAAAAACTTTTTATACTTATTTTTCTACCTAGGATGTTTACCTACAAATGTCTGAGTTTACTATCATCTTACATCATATATATATATATATATATATATATATATATATATATATATATACAACAGTCATTCTACTTCTACCTATAGAATGTGTAACATGATTATTGTAAAAATTTCAAAATAATATGTAATAAATATTTCAAGAAATCAGCATCAATTTATAGATTTATCATGCATTCAATGAAACAAAGATAATGTTAATGGAGTTTCATATACATTAAACACAAAAATAATGAAAAACTATAAAATGAAAAACTGAATAATTATAAAATTATTATAATCAAACTTTTATCCATATATTAACTAACAATAAACTTTTTAATATATATTCATTGAACATTAATATGTATACAAACTTATCCATAAATTCAATAAACCTACTTGTACTAATACTGCTGATTTCTATAAGCATTAAAATATTGTGATTATAAATTTTAAAGTATATTATAATAATTAATTAATGCAACATATCTTTTTTCATTTAACATGAAATATGAAATCTAAAATTCTTCTCTTTTGTTATTTACATTCTTTACACAGTTAAAAAAGCCTATTAGTATTTAAAGAATAAAAATGTCTTGTGAAATAGGAATGTTTTTTAAGAACTTAAAAAGAATAACTATGTAAAAATGTAATAAAAGGGAAAATATTCTAAAGTTCCTTGTGAAAAGTTTAATTCTTTGAAATAGGATGAAGATCTTGAACTTGCCTTTAAAGCAACAATTTAATTCCCCTTCAATAGTAAAGGCGTTATTGTTTGAAAGAATGAAAGACTTTTAAAATAGTGTATGTGATTCTTCTGAAAAGTTAAAATAACTTTAAAATAAATAATAAGTACTACATGCACTTGAACTTTTTTAGATCCATTATTACTACCTCTAATATTCTAGAATAAGCAATTATCACACCTATATATAAATATCTTTTAAATTAGGTACATTTAACATCACATTTTGATGTATAAGTATCATCCTTTTTCTGTTTTAATTTCACAATATTGATGACGCTCATACATTTATTACATGTAACGACTTTAAGGCCCAATGGCCTGAAATGTTAGCGTTGTTTTCATATGTGATAGTTTGACAAAAATAGTGAGTTCAAATCCCAACTTAACAAAACATCCATTGAATTCACTAAATGTGGCTGGGACACATTAAATTGGTACTGGTCGCAGTGTTCTTCATGTGAAATAATACCTTTAGGGATTAGAGATCAAGTATCAATGGCTTCTGCTTGATCCTTATTTCTAAATTATGGAGACTTCCACCTTACTACCTTTAGTAACTGGTAGAGTCCAACTCTGACTGGGTATAGGGAAGTGAAGTATGCTGGAGCAACAACAATTATTTCTCACGAATGCAACAAGATTATTAACTATACTCTAAGAAATCCTTTCTGATACACAATGAAAGGGATCGTTAGTAATATTGCAATATGTCGTTAAAGTTAGATTCAAATATATTCTAGTTAATGTAAATGGATTAAGTCAAAATAGTATGATAATCAGTCTCTAAACTGTTTTGTTTTTATTTTAAGCATGGATTTTGGTTTGTTTTGTCGTTTATTGAAAAGAATCAACAATAGAAGTTTTTTAATGAAGTTCAGTACCATGTTTGTAAATATTTAGGCCATGAAATTGTAATTTTGAACTACATGCACTTCATCCATGTGTTATAATTCCAGTTTTCCTCATCAATTTATTTTCGGAATATTGAGAACTTTAAATAAAACACTTAGGAATCTCTCTCTACACCAAAAATTGTTATGATGTCAAATTCTAAACTGAACTATAACTTTTAAGGAAACTCTTTGATTACAATAACGTTAAACTTAATCTTAAGGCTTATCATCTATTCTTTTATGAGACTTTTAACACTTTAATACGGCCCTTTAAGATCAAATAAGTACCAAACAGTGGCCAAAATTTGAGGGTTTTGTTTTTCTACTAAGAGTTTTTTTCTTTTTGTTATAAAAAAATTATTTTAACAACCAAGTAGCAAAATTGATTTCGTCTTAATGAAATGACTGGATATCAGTGAGTGTGGTGTCCAGTCACTTCATTGTAAATAACCTTATTCTAATCGCATAATATCATCAATTTTCCTAGAATTCAATATCTTAAGAAATAAAACTTTTTTGTCATGCAAATTAATCGATAGTACTTAATCAAATATACCCTCATTCTTTTGATAAATTTCCAAGCCATAAATTATGATAAAATTCCATTGTTAGAGCACTTTGTTTCTAAAGAGAGTCAATAAAATTAATATATGAAATCGTAATTTAACTGCTATTTAATCAGATTAATGAAGATATTCGTAGCATCTGTTTACTCTCTTATGCATTAACTATCTTATTTCATTTTAGTATTGCAGATTCAATAATATGGCAATAATTATAATAAAACAAGTAATAATTAACGTTGATTAACACATGAATTGATAATATATTTATTGATTTTTTAATGAATCTTATTTGAAAAATATCATTCAGATTTATTTATTTTATTGTTAATTAAACATTGCTAAACTACATATTTTACAAAATGCAGTTTTTATATAGAAAATAATTCCCGACAACAAATTGAGGAAAAAGCTGTTGACGATTCTGTTAACTGAATGTGTTTCAAATACTATGAAGTTAAATAAAAATTTTTGTTTTAGTTTTGTTCTTATTTTTTAATTATTATAATAACTGGATAATGAATATTAAAGGAAAACTTTTGGAACAGCAATTCATTTGGCTTAAAATGAAATGGCTGACATTAATGGCTTCTTTCCTAAACTATTCATCAGTGGTACTTTACTTGCTTTGAAAGCAGTTTTCTCATTTCATTACTTATTTTCCTTCCATCAATGAAATTGCAAATGAAAACACTTTTGTATAAACTTTGGGAAAACTAACTTACAAAAGCAGTAATAATTATCTCAAACAATTAAAAGAACTATCAATTTTTAAGACTATCTGTTCTGCTAATGACAACAAATATTCTACGAAAACATTTTAAACGATAAGATTAATGAATATAACGTTAAACTTAATTAATTATTTGGATATATTCTTCTAATAACGAATATTTGCCTTAGTAAAAGCCATTGTCAAGTTACTCTGACTTAATATAAGAATGTTTCACTTTTTAAGAAAACTCTATTGTCTTCCAGAATATATTTTCAATTACTATATTATAACTATTAATACATTTCAACTATTCATAAGCAATTTGTCTTCTACTTCAATGAGTTATATAACTAAATACATAAAAGAAAAATTTAATTGTTTTATGGTTTCTTTCACTCTCTCCGTATTAAATTACTTAATAATTTATGAGTTTAGGATTTTTTAATCTAGAAATATAGTGTAAATTCTTCATCAAAAAGTGTGTTTATGGGAGAAGTGCATTTATTCATATTTATTTGTAAACAGAAATCTATCTGATAATAGGCATTAAATAGTTTAATGATTAAAAGTTTTAAGCATTTAATAATATGTATCCAATTTTCTTAACTGAATAAATTTTATATATGCATGCTTTAACTATTTTTAAATTAAATTCGTTTAATTAAAAACTTTCCAGGAATTATTTTATTTGCCATCAAGTAAATATTGACTCAAACAATTTTTTCACTCAATTATAAATTTAAAATTATTTGAAAGTTCAATATTTTTGATAACTTGAAAAACACAAGTCTCTGTTTTAATAACCCCATAAAATAAATTTATTTCCGATCAAGGGTGTTTCCGATCATACAATTCATAATATTTGTTATATTTACGTTAAAATATAAACCATTTAGTGTCCGTATGTATTATTCAAGAGAAAATAAAACATTTTTCAATAAAAAATATTTTTATTAAAAATTCGATCAAAATGATTAACTTGAAATATCTTCTTCCATTTTCATACATTATTAAAATACTTTTATCACACTAAATATTCATTTTTTTGAAATATATTGAGCATTTCAATAGAAATTAAGGTATTTTTACACTAGCATTAATAATCTTTTGAATTCAAAATATCTTTATTTTAAATGTAACGATTTTTTCTTAAAACATGGAAATACATTCTAATTTGTATCGTAGCTTCTATCAAATTTCCTTGTGACTTATAAAAACTCATTAAAATTTTTATAATATGGTCTTGATAGGTATTCTCTTAATTTTATTTAAAAATTCGTATTTTTGTTGTAACATAAAAATGAAACAATAATGAAAGTTTGAATAATTTGTTGTGAAAAAATCCTAAAATCGGCTTATTAATATTACGCAATTTTATATTTATGTAAAATAAACTTAAAATGGTTATAATATTTTCAATCAAGCAACAAATCTAAATGTTATTCTCATTTATGAGGATAATATTTACAATTTTAAATAATTAATAATTTACAAATTTTTTGTGAAAATATAATTGAGGAATTAAAAATTATTTATATACTTAATAGTGTAACTACATTGTATTCATAAGACAATTTGTCGTATAAAAAAATAAAAGCACTTTTTTGTCTAGCCACAAATAATTTTTATCCTATCAAGAATGAAAACGTGAAAAAATACATTTAGCATTCGTCATATCATCAGGATGAATGCAATTGGTACATTTTATGATTTTTATACATTGGACTTGTAAGCCAGTATAAAAAAACATAAAATGTTAGACCAAGAAGTCATAAAAATAGATTGTACTAGTGCGAAACAATAAAATTGCAAGTCATATTATGTATTTCTATCATTCTTTTAAATCGCACCTACACTTTTAGTGCACGTAACATCGCCTAGACAAAATATTCCTTCTGATGCTTGTACTTAAAAGAGACAAATTCCAACAAATTCTCGATTGCTTGCTATAAAATTTTCTTCCTGTATCAGCACTATAAAATAAGATTCGGTGTTATTTATATTCTATAACGTTATTTAAAGATCTTAAAAATATTTTTGTTTGAATATATTAAATCAATTTAAAGAGCCTGTGTTTTGAGAGTCTAATTACTTTAAACTTCAAGAAAATGTAAAACTGTATACAAATGTTTAACTCAAGGTAAATTATGCAGCTTTTGAAAATAGAAAACATGTCTTTGAATTTGACAATAATCAAATTGTAGAATCTGAACTATAACAGTAAGCCGTTGCTTGCAATACTCTAATAATATTGATTTTTAGAATTAATTTTAGATTGTGTGATTCAAACAGCAGCGAAACCTTTGTTAATTTATACCATTTTCTAGATACCTATATCGAACTTTTTCAAATAGTTTAGTAAATAACACACTTCAAAACTAATTCTGACTCCAGTAATTTTTCTGACATAAACATGAAACTTATTCACAAAAGGTGTAAAATGTAAAGAAAACTATTATTGTTCAATATATAATTAATGTTCAATTAAATGCTTTTGGATTTAAATATAAAATGTAAGTTACAAAATTTTATTTAATAATAGTAAAAGAAATTTGGTATTATAAACAAGGTTTAAATCTAATAAAAATTTTAATTCTAACAAAAACAAAATTTCTTTTTTAATAATTTCTGTTTTACAAGTTTCATAACAACAATTGCTTCAAAACAATAATTTTATTTAAAACTTTTTCTAAACTCTCTTATAAATTTTATTTAAAAAATTTAATTACTTTTGTACGATTTTCAAGTATTTCCAAAAATTACACTTGTTATAAATGAATAAACTTCAAGGTTAAAAATCAAATGAAAATAAATTCTCCACATATCTGTGCATACTCATTAAATATTCTATGTTATTTGCATAAAAAAATTTTATTAATTTCTTAAAAATTGATCATTTATTTTCTTCATGATAGTTTTCATCAAGTTGGTAAAAACTCAATTTATTTATTTTTTGCTACTATTTATTTTCACCTATATTTTTTCATGAAATTTTTATCTTTTACAAAATTGTGAAATATATTCATGCTCTATTTTGATATTTATTAACCATATGTTGCTTAAGAGTAATGACACTATAAATTCTTATTAAGATGCTTATAATCTCAAAATTTCTCTGCTTTTTAATTAGCCTTTTATACTGTTGAACAAGTGATAAAAAATTTTATTTTACAAGTTTATTTTTACTTCTATATAAAAGTATGTCTTTTTATCCTGTAATGCATCATATCATTATATTTAGTTATAATATTGTAAATATTTTAAAAAATTTATTTTTATATTTTAACTGCCATTTTATAATCATAATACTGTAATGTAATATTTCATAATGCAATATCTCTATGGAATAAATTCCATTGCATCTGACATATTTTTAATTTCATGATAAAATATTTGTTCTTGAATGTTTAATTTTGATTTAAAAAATATAATTATAAGAATTCCAAAACAAAAGATGTTTAAAGTAATAAATTAATTTTAATCTCTCATTTTGTGGAATTTAAAGTACAAACAATGTTTTATCGCATACTTTTATATAAATATTTTAAATTATGATAGGACTTAAAATATTGCTTAAGTCAATGATTTACTTATATTTTTCTATTTTAATATTTTTCTATATAAACTAATTTTTTTCTGTTTTAATTTTACTGTTCGAGTTAAAATAAAATTATAACAAGCATTCATAGCTTATATTTTATAAATCTTAAAAAACCTTTTAAGTATTTGAAGAAAATTTTAAATGTGTGTTTAGAGCTTAGTTATAATCAAAAACATTTCCTTGAAATCACAGTTATACAGAAATATTTTATATTAAAAAGAACAGTGCATGTTTTTAACATTGCTACAAGTTTATCAGGTATTTTTAATGAGTAAGGTATTTTGGATCAAAATTTTTTAACTGCGTTCTTTAATTTGAAAAAAATTAACTTAATTATATTCGCATCTAACAATTTTTCAGTTGAATTTTTTATTTTATTTACGATGACTTAAATTCTAAGAAATGCAAGTTCTTATTGTATTAGTTTCTTTGCAAATTTTCAGAGAAATATCTTGCAATTTTTAAGTTTATCTTAGTATTTTAAAATTTATTAAATGCATTTTAGTGCAACAATAAATGTTTACTGCAAATTGTATAACATCTGATTTTTAGATATCATTGTAAAAGCTTGAATCATCTGTTTATATTATTGATGATTATATAGCGCATATGAATAAATTTTGTTTATTAGATTGAAGCTTTAAAGTGAATTTTTCATTTGATTAACTTCAAATAATTTATTTAAATTTAACTTCATGTCATAAATTTTTATTTATTGTGATACTTCTAATAATATGTCAATTTTCATCAGAAGTGTTTAGAATGCTAACTCTTTCCAATCAAAAAGTTGGTTTTAATAGCATTTACAATTTAATGTAAAAATAAAGCATTCTTATTTATATTATTTTCCTTTATAATTAAATAAAACACTAAAGAAAGCTATAAATATTTTTATTTATATAAAAAATATTATGAGCACTCAAATAAATAAGGGATATAATTTCTTAAAATAAATCAAATTTACTTTGAAGTTTCCATTTCTAAATATTTACGGTAAATGTTTTGCATTGTACAACTTAAATCAAAAATTTACAATCGTATTTTCTAGATTTGTCTACTATTTTATTTTAATATTTCTTTTTCTTTTTTTAGCAATATTTTACTTTAATATTTTTTGTTATATAAAACTTTAATTTTGAGCTCTCCGTCAAAAACTTTTTTTCGTGAAGGTAATTAGGGTAATGTGACATATATATTTCTTTTCTAATTAACTAAAATGTTTCATCATATTCAATAAATTTTTTCTAAGACATATGCTTACATTTTGTTTTCTTTAAGAAAAATTCTTGAATTATATTTTTCTTTTAGAAACTCATTTTTATTCTTTATTTTTCCTTTCTCTTTTTTATAATTCATTAAGTCTATATCTTACCTGATAACTCTGGCAAAATTTAAATTTTCCATTGTAAGTCTTTTTAATTCTTTTAACATTGCTCAAGATTATCACACATAATTAGAAAATGCCACAAATTACAAATCCTTAAAGTATAGTTGTAATATTATATAAATGTTTCTTAATTAACTTTCTTGAAGGAAAAAAAATCTCTGAAGTTAAATATCCGATAATTATTTATTTAAAATTGCCATATTTGTAACTATGTATTGGAAATAAAAAGCTGAAGAAATTACAATAAAAATTAGTATATTTCTTCAAATTAGTTGAATTTTTTAATTATAAATCCCTGTATTGATTTTTTAATGATCATTCGAAAACAAATTTTCACATATTTTAAAAAATAAGAATACTTAAATTAATTCTAATTATTTGAGAAATTTATTTGTTAAAACACGTTAGAAAATAAACTATAACTTGTTTTTTTAATTTAGTTGACTGATATTTTGTTTAGTTGTTCTATTATTAGCATTATTATTATTAAAATCAGCTTATTATACACGCATTTCATAATTGATTCTTGATGAAAAAATCCTTTATAAAAATTAATTAAAAAGTTATGACAGAAAATCTGGTATATATCTAAACTCTACAATGTAGCTAAAATTATGGTGAAATAGTATAATTAAAGTACTTTGTTAAAGTACTATTATTTATTCAGTTGAAACTAACCAATGTGAAACAATGATAGTTAATAACTTAATTTATTTTATAAATCGTCTTTAAGCAAATAATTTTCACTGTCAAAAATATATTAAAAAGAAATATAAAAAATTTTTAGATTATGCATTTGTTGGATAAATCTTTCTTTTATACATTATTCAAACTTTTTTTCTTTTTTTCTTTTTTTTTCCCAAAAAGAGTAAAAAATGTTCAAAGGTGATACAAATTTACAAACCTCATGTTTCATTCAAAATAAATAATTCAAAAATATCCTCATAATTATTAATATCAGGTGGAAAAGTTTGCAGCATGAACTACACATTTTTGTATTAAAACTGAACCAACCCAATGGCACGACAGGCCCCATGTGACAAGGCATACAGCGTCCATTCCTGTTTTTTGACCGAGAACTCTGGGGTGCTAAGCATTTATTCCGGTTTGAAAATCAGTCTAGCATAATACCTTCCACAATTTAGTTCCTTAGTATGTTTGGTATTCGATTTTATCCACCCATCGAAGGAATGAAAGGGTGAGACCACTTTGCTCTTCCGAGGATCCAACTTTTGATCTGCGCCTTAAAAGAATTACTACTACATCACCGGACTTCCATATAAATTATATTCTGAAAGAACAAGAAGCTGTGTTTAAAAAATACAAGCATTATTTTTAAAAATAATTTCAAACCAAGAACTTTCAGATGTTATTTCAATTCACAAGTTATGTCACTGTTGAAGAATGTAAAACTCATACTAACTATTGTTCAAACTACTTTATTAAAAAAATTTTATATTTTTAGAAAATATTTCATACATTATATATTTTTTATTTATAATTATAAATTTAATACTTATATACAATTTAACAATAATTAGGAATTTCGTAATTGAACGCCAAATTTGAAAATCTATTAAAGTCATGAATTTAATTTAAACGTTATCCTAAAATGAAAATTTACTGTAAAATTAATATTTTTAATTTTTTCATTTTATTTGTTTGTTTGTTTTTATTTATTTATTCTTTATTTTGATTTATTTCATACTTATTGATTTCAAAAACTTTAAAATAACATTTTGTAACACTAAAGAATCCTAATGAAAATCTACTTTCTGCCCGATTAAAATATAAGTTCAAATGTTCACACAAATATTTTCAGTTTATGATCAAGAATTTTGTTTAGTAAGACTTACATGGCTAAAAAATCAATCTCAATTAACACATTTTTTTTATTGTGAAATAATTTAAAACTTAGATGTGTAATTACTTTTTCATACAAAGCTTGACTTGAACTTAATTTTGGTATAATTATACATTAAGTATTTAAAATGAAATGTAAGTAACTTCAGTGATTAAATAGAAATAAAAGCAGCTCCAAATAAAATCTTAATTTAATTTTTTAACTAAAAATACCTCCTTTTACTTTTAAGAATTTTTATTTGTCTTATAATTTATTTTTATTAATTGTCTTATGATATAAGAGTTAAATATTATACACATCATGAAACAAAGAATTATTTTCTATATAATCTTAACCTATTTTAAGTAATAATTATATGATTGAAATTGATATATTGAAAATTCAAAAGGAAAGTATAGGTCAACAATATTTAACTACTCATATTAAATTTTTTCAAGAATTCAACTAAAAAAGATAATTGTGTTTTAATAATTTTTGTTTATTAAATTAGACATTTAAGTTAAGATTATAAAATGAATCATATTATTGTTATATTCTAACTTATATCAAACCACAAGATAAGACATTTATAAAGAAACTTAGCATGATTTTTTAATAAGCTATTCAAATATTAAATTATAGCATAAGTTTTATAAAATGAACATTAAATTCAACACACAAGAAAGTCACAGCAAATTATTTTAATATAAACGCGCTAAATAATCTTTTTAATTGATCAGAGTATTGTAAGCAATGCAGGAAGAACTGACTATTTTTTAAGAAATATAAACGAGAGAGAACTTACTTTGTACTTTCCTTTGAAATTTTTGTAATTGTAATTCAAACACCTATTTACCTCTTTAGACAAAATTTAATTTATAATCCTGTAGCCATTTTCACATGAACTCCGATTCCAGCCCAGGCTAACTGTTTAAAATAATATTCCTAAGAGTAGGCAATCGACTAATATACTGAAGATCACATCGGTGAATCAAAGATATGAAGAAAGTTTCAAATTAGACAAAACAGAAGGTCGTTAAAATTCATTCATGAATAAAAGAAAAGCGAAATGTGGGAATTTCGAATGTTTGGATGAAAAAATTATTAATATGAATAATTATCAGAGAAATCGTTGATATTTAAGTATTCGAGAAGGAATGGCCTCTTTCCCAACCAATTAAAATCTCAGTAAAGTTTGTAGTCAGAACAAGGTGTGGTATCAAAATTAACTCTAAACTTAACATGATCGAATTTTTAATCAATCAAAATATAACACCTACTCTGGATAAATTTTAATCAATCAAAATGCGGCAAGGCAAGATAAGTTTTCCCTCCTTTTCCAAGAAATAAAAACAAGTGTTTCTGAATTAATATACATTTTTTATTTGTCTTTATCATGAAATATTTGAATTATAAAAAGTTATAACTTGTGTGATTATATAACATCTTATAATTTAGATATAAATTATTATAATATATTATATGTATGCTTCCTGGTGGTAAAAATGTAGGCCAATTAAAACTGAAGTTATAAAAATAAAATTTTAGTTTATAAAATGATTTCAAAAACGATTCAAAAAAATGTCTTAAAACTCAATTTTATGACGAGTAAGGGCAAAGTTTAGATTAAAATATCCTTGTCGAAAATTATCGATTAAAATAGATATCCTCTCATATATCGCTTGCGAATAAAATATGTAAATGAAGAGCTTCAATAATCCACAATATTTGACACCTCTCTGGTTTGGACATTTGACACCTCTATATAATATATATATATATATATATATATATATATATCAAACTGTTAATAAAATCTAAATTTAAAAAAGTGGAGAAAAAGAGTATGTACGTAAACAAATCTTTCTTTTACAGTATTCAAAGACTTTACCCAGTTGACGAATCCTGATTTATGTTTTCGTAAGCCATTATATAATAAAACATGTATATTTTAGTAACATAAGATATCTTTACGAGTCCCATTATGTTTGTCACAGCTTCCGTCTTTGCTCATTCATAGTTTTTCTGTATATACTTATAAACATAAAACAAGTTATAAAAATACACATTAAACAACTGTTTGCACTGGAAAAAATATAAGACAAACAAAGTTATAAAACTCAAAGTATTCATAAAATAAGCCATCCCATCCATTATTAGAGATCAGATTCTATTTTTTCGCAACATTGAAGCATCTCTCAATAGCTTTCATCTAAAGATGGATGAAGGAACCAGAATAATATTCGTAAGTATCAGTATTTCCTCAGTAACTTCAAGAACATTTGCCAAATTTTTTCACCTGTTCATTTAAAGCAAGAAGGAAAAGTATGCATAAAATATATGCTGAAATCATACACTTTAGTACGAAATGTGTTGTATCATATTCCTTTGGTTTAATAATTATTTTTCAGTTCAAGGAATAATACGAGATTCTTATTGAACTTCATTTTATTCAGCATGAAAATGAATAAATATGGAGCACATGCACATTTGTTTTATAAATTGACAATACGTGTAGTATTAACGTCATACTTTCAATGATAAATAAGCAAAATAGCCCTAGTAAATCCCATATATTATTATATCATGCAGTAATTCAATGTAAAAAATTTTAGTATTTTAAGCTTTTGGCTACGTCAAACAATTTTCTTTATTGTTATATTCGTGAATATCTTTCCTTTATTGGAAATATGGAAGTCTTAAAAACCTCAAAAATTTATTTGTGGAGTTTAGATAGAAAAAAAAAACTATAAAAATTGTAATAATGTATATAATTGATTTTTAGTGTTTTTTAATTTTCTTTCCGTTTGAATGTAAGTATTTATATTTATGTATTATTTTCCCCCTTTGTTATGCAAAAATCGTTAAGAACTATTTCTGATTAGGTTACAATATATAATAACGTGAGTAGTAGAAAGAATTTCATGAATATCACCACTTTCTTTATAATACAATGACTTTTTTAATATATTCATGAATACTTAAATCATTTTCTTTAGTAAAAATTCGTTTAAAGGAAACCGCATATTGCTTTTGATGCTATAATAAATAATTTAGTAGCACTTTCTGAATGAATTATATTAATAAATATATTCATTAAAGAACTTTGGCTATTTTATTCACTGAACGAGAGAGAGAAAAATAACTTAAAAGAAGTTCATATTTATTTATCGATTATATTAAACTTTATTTGTATGATAAAATTTGGATGATAATATAATAATTAATATTTTTTTAAATAAGCTGAAAAAAATTAAATATTTTAAAATTTAAAAAAAATCGATTTTACATTAAATTAATGAAAGTCACATATCTAACTTGTTTCTTAGATACAAAAATTTTAAAATGATTATAGATAAAATTTATTACACTAAAACATGAACTGAATATCTATTTAACAGATCCTATTTATAACTATGTATTTAATTAGCAGTAAAAATGTTTCAATCAAATAAACATTCTTTGTGCACAAAATTTTCATAGAAACCATATTTAAACAATTATCACTATTTTTAATGAAAAATATTGTTATTTTCAGTTAACAAAATAATATTAAATACACATTCCTTCCTTTAAATATTTACTTTTGAGAAATGTACATTATTTTTATAAGAAAAGTTGCAAAAATATTTTTTATAACGTTCTCATAACTATGCATTACATTTTTGAGTAGTAAAATATTAAAAATTATAATCAACTCATTTATAAATCCATAGGCTCTTAGAGGAATATCTCAATAAAAAAAATTACTTATCTTGTTTACAAATGACAAAATATATATTTATAATGTTAATATTATATATATATATTACATCTTCATTGTTTAGTGGAAATACTGGATTAGGGTATGAATGCTTTTATAACTAATATTACATTTGAATTCATTTTGCTTAAAACTAATTACTTTACATTAAAAGTTTTAACATTTTTACTTTTTTTTCCCTCGAGTATGAACTATTTTCTTTTTGTGTAGTGCTGTAATATTTATAGGAATACAACCCAGCAAACAAACTTTTATACTCCCATCTAACGTTTTTCTTCAACGTAAATATACTTAGCAAATTGCATTTGTGGGAGCAATTCTTCATGAGAAACATACAGTGAAAATAAATTATACAGAGAAAGAACGGAAAACTTTCTTGTCTTAAATTTTTTTAAAGAAATATACACTCTTTAAAATCCTAGACACAAATGTAAAATTTTTTTTAGAAATTTCTATTTAAAATGCATTTAATTAATTCCTGTTACAAAATTCCAATGTTGTTCTTTATATGATAATTTTTAACTTGCCTCTTATTTTCATACATTTGATGTGAGTTTAGAAATATTTATGCATAATTGATTATTTTTTTTTTATAATTGCACACAATAATTTATTTTTCAGCCATTTTTCATTATGAATTACTATTTAAAACAATCATAAAGTGTAAAAAAAAAAAATTTGCATGTTTTGAAGAATAGATATCATTTTTTTTTTTTTTTTTACGAATTTATTAAATTTTTTACTTGCAAAATATTTAAGTTCAACTTATATAAGAAGGAAATAAGGTTATCGATATAATTTACAACATGAATCAAGTTTAATAAGTATAATTTGTTAATGAATAACTTGATAGTAATTTAAAAATTTACTTGAAAGTATTATGATCGCAACAGGAATAAATATTCCAAAATAAAGAGTTGATAAAATTATATAAAACATTATAGTATTTTATTAATTGATTTATATAAACAAAATGACGATTTGGGAATGCAGTTTTAAGTGTAGGTAAACTTTTGTAAAGTTAATTTATTCTTTTTACCAAAAGATGGATAAAAAATCTTATGCATCAAAAAATATATCTTTCTGCATTCTGCTTCTTATTTACTTTGATAAAAAAAAGATGAAGTATATTATTTTCTTCAGCTTTAAGTAAATAATTAAGTGGATTTACTCATGTGTTCTTGAACCTACATAAGGCTGCGGCAGCCTGGTTCTGTGGTTAGTGCGTTGTTTTCGTTACCAAAAGGTGGTGAGTTTGAGCCCCGGCTTAGCCAAAGATCCGTCGTGTTCACTAAGGGCGACTGGGGTACGTAAATAATGTCGGGTCTCTATGTTCCCATTACAAATTTTTGGTTAGAGCCAGGCTATGGGTCTTCACTGGTTTCAATCTCTAAATTGGAAGATTCGGATGATGCTGCCATCTATGAGCCAAAAGTCGTACTTCCACTTTCGTATGAGGGTGCTATATTCAAAAACGAAAGACGCTCTCTCCCTAACTTCATTCACCTAGTCTCTTGACGGGTGGGCTTGGCGTTGCCAAGTGTCATCAATAACAACAATTTACATTTTCTGTTATATATGTACATTTTGATAAAAATAATTATGTCTTTTTTTTGTGTAGAAAAGTTATTTGCTTTTATGTGATATTTTAGTTTTGAAAAATGTGAGAAAAGAAAATTATCAGTATATAGAAGTTTCATTAAGTCTTAAATTTTATTGAATTTTTTTATTAAATTGTAAGGAGTTGAAGCTTTTTCTCGTAAATTAAGATTAGAACAATAAATTAAATCTATTAATTTTTCATCATAAAAAAGAAATATTATATCTAGCTAATGATTTTTGTCTCAAAATCTATAATGAATTCAGGGATTAATTCTGTAATATCCCAATCATTATGAAGAGAATTAACTATTCAAAACAGGAAATTTTAAGATCTTGATTTTTATTGTGTAGCTCGAAATAAAATCTCGTAAACTGGCAATAAAACATTATTGTCACACATTGTTAGACTCGTCCAGAAGTAAATAACTTGCGCAAAATTTCAAAGTAATTGAATAATCGTAATCTTAACTTAAAAGTCAAAATAATTAATTCAATACCAAAAAATGAGGCATATAAAACTAAACATTAAAGTTAATTATTATAATTAAGATTTGATAGGTCGTAAAATGGAACAATAAAAATGTTACGATCTTTTTAATTTAAATTTATTTTAAATACCAAAAAAATTTTCTTTAAAATTGTAATTTTAAAGCTTATTTTTAAAAGACATTAATAATAAGAAAGGCATAGATAAAGAAGACATAAAAACACAATGCGACTAATGTAACCGATCCATCATTGAATATATAGAATAAATAAAAATTATCTTTATAATTGTGAAAAATTAAGCATGATAACTAAGAACAACAGAAATTGAGGACATTATTTTAAATAGCTAGATTTCTAAGTAAACATCAAAAGATGGAATTTCAAAATTGAATACTTTATAAAATATTTTTGAAGAAAATCAGTTTTCACAAAAGCAGTAATAACAATTAGTTATTGTCATTTTTTTACATTTGTGCTTTTCAGCTGTATACGATAGTTTCGATTAGAATGAATATCAATAGATTTTACAATATTTTTTACCATATGTATATTGTGTAATATTTTATTTATTTTTTTCTTATAGTGTTTTCAACAAAACTTGAGTAAATTAATTTAAAAATAATTTTTTTTTTAAATTTCTTAAAAAGTTGAATGGTTTTGGTGAGTTATATTTCCCGTTAACCATTTTGACTAATGAACAGGAACCATCTCGTAATTTCTTTTCGTGAAATGATGAGATTCTGTAAGGTTATGAAGTTGTTGTTAATGACACTTGGCAACGCCTAGCCCGCCCGTCACAAAGACTAGGCGAACGAAGCCAGAGAGGGAGCGTCTTCCGTTTTTTTTTAATAGAGCACCCTCCTACCAAGGTTAAAGTAGGACTTTTGGCTCATAGATGGCAGAACCTCCTGAATCTTCCAATTTAAAGATTGAAACCAGTGAAGACCCAAAGCCTGGCTCCAACCACCCCTAGAGGTATAATTTGTAATGGGAACATGGACGACATTGCAGCCCAATAGATTTAACGTGCCCCAGTCGCCATTAGTGAGCATGACGGATCTTCGGCTAAGCCGGGATTCGAACTCACGACGTTTGGTATCAAGAACGATGCCCTAACCAACCAGGCCACCGCGGCCTATGAAGCTGTTCTCTAGATATGCCTCTATAACTTTTTTTTTCGAGTTAATGTTGATTCCTAAGAATTCTTAAAGTAATTTGGTACTTTCAGTACGATGATAATTCATTTAATCATGCATTGAGCATACTGAATTTTATATAAAGAAGTGACATATTTTTGTATCCAGTACATACTTTTGTAACATATTTTGTATCCATTTTTGTATCAGGAAGATCCTAATTTTTTTAAAGTAAAATTTCAAAAAATTAGGATCTTCCTGATATCATTGAAGCATTAGAGAAAAACATGAATTAATCAACGGGAGTAGTTTAATAAAGAAACTACGTATCGATACTTTAAACATGATGTTATTGCATGCTATTTCGCTTAATATTTAAATTTAGATTTGATATAAGTGTTTAGCATTTTAATGTTTCATTTAATCCCGTTCCCATTTTATACTATGTGCTTGCAAATTGAAATTAAATAAATATAATGTGCATACAAAAAACTATGTAAAATACAATTTTTGTTTTTAAATACGTATCTAATAAAATACCACCAAGAATCACAAAAAATTTCCTAATCGCAAATTCAAAGTGGTTGCATTTTTCAAGGTAAACACAGTTTTTAAATATGTATTTTAATTCATTACATATAGATTAAAGTATTAAAATTAAATGAAAAACTTTTCATGAAAGAATTTGGAAACTTTTCCTTAGAAACAAATAAAATAATAAAGACAAATACTTCCACATACTTTAAAACTTTTGCAACATTTCTTCTTTAACTTATTACATTTTTAATCATTCTTTTTAATGTAGTTAAATATTTGCTGCAGAATATGAAAATAAAAATGAAAAATATAAAAGATCTTGAAGTATGAAATATAAGTAATGCAAAAGATTATCATGCTTAAAAATACACATTTTCATGATTTTAAAATTCATATCTGTTTTACAATGAGGGAGTGATCATTATCGTGTATAGAATCAACATTTATTGTTGATTATAAAATAAATCCAAAGTTTAAGTCTTTTGTAAAAAAAAACCATTCGTAACTGGTTTTTTTTCATTGTCACAATATACATTTTAGTTTGATTTATTTTAAGATTCATTTCTATGGGGTTTTAAATTTTTAGGGATTACACGAATTTAAGAGTCAAAAACTGAAATTTAGATTAAATCTAAAGTTGAGTAGAGCCAAATCTAGGAGCTGAAAATGGTCATAAAAGTATATATAACTGATTTACTAAATAAAAAATGTTCTAATAATTAAATAATTTCGCATAAAATTTCACAAACTTGAAAAGAACACATAGTAAATTAAATTTTTATATTATTTTTGTATTTTTATAAATTCATTTCATTTTCTAGATTATTTACACTATTCATTTTTAGAGATTCTTTACGTCCAAATTCTCTTCGAAGCTTAAAGATGCCTAGTTTGTTCCCAGCCCAGATAAAGATGGTGTTGATCAATAGAAGTTGGATCTTGTGATTCTGTCCTTTGTATGTATATTTACTGTAGTGGATGCTTGGGATTTCTCAGGAATTCCTTTCACGTGACACGCGGATACGTTTTGCAACCTATGAAAAATCCTGTTAAAAAGCAATTTAAATGGTGGATGTTAACTTGCTTTACAATGGTCTTCGGTTGTTAGGCTATTTATTAATCCTGACGTCAAAGATTCCTGAATGATAACTTCAAGATAACTACTGGCAAAGTTTAATCATATGGCTGGAACAAACTTCTTGTTGCAAAATTTTAGAATCAATGAAAAATTATCGGTAAGAAATTTTCATATAGAGACTCCCTTTTACTTAAAATCCCAAGACACAAACATAAATATCCAAACTTAAATAAAAGAAAGTATAAAGTTAAAAATGACACTTTGTTAAATTTACTGGGAACTGATATTTAAAATTGAATTAGGAATTCTTAGGTTGCAAGAAATTATTAAGACCTATCATAAATGAGAAGTAAATAAATTTAAAATTCTTTTCAGAATTTTACGTTATTCTGAAAACTGCCGAATAATCATTAACTTTTCAAATTGTTTAATACATACGCATGTATGTGTATATTCTGATTATAGTGTCAAATCCCACTAAGTAAAATAATATAAACTGATATATGTAAACAACATATCCTTTTAATTCTTCCACATGTTTTGAAATATCCACAGTGAAAGTAATCAAGACAAGTGACATCTGGTGATCGTGATTGATCAACTGGGATTGTTATAGAATATTTTTGAACCTGACTATTGTCAGTAATATTTTTTATCATAAGCGAACTATGACAACTGTATAATAGTTGAATTCCAAGTTATTACAGGTCGTACTATTATTTGAAATCAAAGTATTATCTACTATAAGTTTATATACACTCCTATTCTCCGTATATATATTTATATATCTTCTTTTATTCGAACACTCAAGTTCAAGCACATTTTTTTAAACTTGTAGAGAAAGGTACTTGATGCTAATGCATGTTTTTCAAATATTAATTCCCTAATTAAATTTAATTAATCGATTTTAATTTTATATGGGAGAAAAAATTTTATCTCATGTAAAATATTTAGCAGGATATAAATTAATAAATAAATATCACCAGTGGTAAATCGTAGTCTGAGTCAAGAAAGGAATGAAATGGATAATGAAACATGGAATAAATCAGTGAAAGAAATGGAAACTGTGCATGCGTGTGAGAAAAAGAGAGAGAGTTTTTCTAATTTAAGAAAATGAATGAAAATTATTTATAAAGAAATTCTGCAATGTAGTGAAAAAAGAAATTAAATTTGCAATGGCAAAGTTGATATCGATTTGGCCTAGATCTTCATGTTTCCGGTTACAATATCAACGAAATAATCGAAGCAATTAACTAAAAAATATTTAATAAAAAATGTAGCTAAAATAAAAATTTTCCCTGTTGACCTAAGTTAGAATGAACTTTATTATTATTATTTTTTTAATATTACTTGTTGTATCGTAATTTTTATCACACCTGCAGATCTTCAGATTTTAAAGTAAATTGATGATAACGTCAAAATGGTTCCTTTCAAGTGAATCAGCTAAAACACCAATTGAGAACTCTGAAGAGATTTGAATGATAGTAATCATTCAAAGAAAATGGGTCTTTTGGAATTTTTAGTTAAAAAAGAATGACATAAAAGACTTAATACTTCTTAAGCCATAAATCCAGAATTTGCTCGATCTCAAATGTTTAAAATAACTGGATTTTGTGTATATTTGCTGAAGTTGCCAATTATGAAACATACTCCAGAAACAACGTTATGTAGATAATTCAGTGTAACACGTTTACCAATTTCTGTTGAGGATTACTTTCAAAGATCAACAAAATAGACAAGAACACATATAATTTTAATACGTACTAATTCACTAATGATGATAAATGTCGACATAAGCTGATTATTTGAGAGGAGAGGGATTTTTTATAATTTTATCATCAGTTCATCAACATTCTTATCAACACAATATTCTTTGCAAATGATTTTTTATCTTTGGGAAGTACAATATATGACAGACATATTTTTAAGAAACTTTTTTGACTAAAAACAATATCAACAATAACAAAAATAAATGAGAAAATAAATTCCTCAATCTCAAAAATGTATGTTTTGTTGGAGAAATTTAATTACATTAAATTGTTTGAATGTCTTGAAAAGAGGCTAGAAAATGTAAATTGGATGATTACATTTGCTGAGGAATCTTTCTAGTTCAAGTATGATTATACTTTATACTTTCGGACTTCAAATGTTTCCAAGATTAGTATAAAATTTAAAATATGCAATAAAAATTATAATAGTTGTTTGTATATCATATGGCATTCTATGAATTTTATTTTATTTAATATACTATTGAAATAGTTTGTAACTCTCCAATGTCTTTGATAATTAAGGAAATTTTAGAATCAAAAATAGAAATAAAACTAACATTTATGATAAATGGTCACTATTGATTTTCACATCCATAAACAATTTCTTTTCATTTTAAAGCTTTTAGCAGAGTGTTTCGGTTTCTCATACTTTGACACAGGAAACATATTTCAAGGCTAGTTAATTATCTTCAGTATTCAATTTATTGGTAGGCAAATTTGGTTACTCAAATTTCATAAATATAGAAAAAATCCAAATGTATGGAATAAATTGTCGCATTAAGGATATACCATGACCAATGAAGTTAAATGTACTAGCTCGATTCTGCATTTTCAACAGATATGTTCCACGAAAATAAACGATAAAATGTAATTTTTGCCGGGTGCGTAATAAATTTAGAAAACATTTCTTGAGTAATGGGAAATTCTATTAAATCGTAGCAAATGTAAATAGAAAACTTTAAAGAACATAATATTTGAACTATTCAATTGTTGAAGTCTTTCGAATGTATCAGAAAATTAACATTTCTACTCTAAGGTGTTGGTTTTCTTCTATTGATTTAAATTTTATTTCACATTTTGAATAAAAACTGCTTTTTTTCTTTTTCTTTTCTTTAAACTTTTCTTATAAATTTAATTTTTATCTACTGCAGTCTTTTGATTTATACGAATTAAAATTGCTATTTAAAATGTTAATGCATGTATTTTTTTTTCATGATCGCTTAAGTTTTTTCGCACATAAAGATATAAGATTTAAAACACCAATTTATAAATTAATTTCTTTTTAAGATAGCTTACAAATAACCAGTTGGTAGAAGCATGACATTATCCATCGTTGAACTAACTATAAACAAAGAGAACTCGTTCTTTTCTGTGATTTGGTAAAACATGCTGTTATGAAAAAATACTTAAGCATTGTAATTATGAAATAATTTGTTGGATTTTATAAAAATAAATTGCATTTCATGTAAGTACCAAAATTATGCTCGTAAATACTCCTAATAGATTCCCTTTATTATTATGCGGCTGTATCTCAGTGAACGGTACGCTATTTTTATACAATTAATATAATTATACAATATACAATAATTTAATTATATAATATAAAATTATATTATTTTATAGAAATAATATAATTTTATACAATATTATATACAATTAATTAATAATTGTATATATGCGTACCGTTGTATATATGCGTATCGTACAAGGAGCGTACCGTTCACTGAGAATTAACCTTATTAAAATTTAATTATTTATATTTTATGATCAAAACGTATGCAAAAAAATCCGGAAGCATTTTATTGAACATTTAGATTAGATTTTTTTAAAATCGAAAATATTTTTTTAAAAAATTATCTTTTATAGTCTAAAGAAAAAGATAATTAAGAGGATTCAATATTCAGGAATTGATGTCATGTGTAATCTTTTGCGCAGTATTTCGTTCTCGAACGAAGAAAATGTCAATAAGCTTACGTAATTATTTGTTATAAATACTGATTAATAATATAAGAACGCAACTTTAAACTATGGAAGAATTAATGTTTAGATACAGAAATAGAAAACGCAAACTCCGATGAACAAATCTATGAAAAAACGAGAAAATGTAAGTGTATATTTTAAGCAGTCCATTAAAATTATTTATATTTAATTCATTGAAAACATACATTTAGATTTATTATTATTATTCAAAAATAATTGACTATAAAAGAACTTTTCATTGTAAAAATATAGAAATGCCATTTTAAAATGAAAGAAGCACCAATTTTAAGTTATAAAATTTCTGCATATTATAAAAGAAAACTCAAATAAAAATATGGATATTATGATTTTTATTCATGGGAAGAGAATAATAAAATTGAAACAAACAAAAATGTAATTGTGAATTTTAAACAATTAATCATTTAAACATAATCACTAATCTGTAATTATATAGTAAAATTTAGGTCAACAATTAGTTTATCTGTAAGAGAAGCTTATAAGACATATTTTTTGAAAGATTTTAATTAAGATTAAATTTGTATTCTATTTTTCAGAAATAATTTGTATATAAAAATATTTTAATATCTATTATACAAAATATTTCCAAAACTTTTTTGTAGAATTATTTTTATTTAAGGAAAGAAACTGATACAGTTCAAACAGCCTTATGAGTTTTAAAAATGTGAACACTGGTTGAATGTCAAAATTCACATTGAAAATAATTTTTTACTGGAAGTACTTAGCAAAATACCTTGATAATGGTTAATATGCATTTGTGATTTATGTTACCATAATGTAATATATCTAATATAAATTTTAAAAAAAATATTTACTAAATATCATTTTAATTATATAACACTTTAAAAAAATCATAAATCAAATGTTTAATAGTCTAGTTAATTTTTGTTTAAATTTTAATGATTTATTTCTAATAGAATATGATACATTTCTCTCAAAAAATCTTGTCTTGAAATACGCATTTATTTTTTAATTTTTTTTATTTATTTTTTTTTCCAAAATTATTGGTTAATTTGTAATATTTCTCTTTGTCATAGTTAAAATGGCTAATTGTATGGATCGTGAAGAATTGCTTAAAAATGCAAAAGATATGAATCATGCTGAACTTATTAAAAAACTAGAGGAGGATACTGTTAACTTTATTGATCAGTTACCCCATAATCAAAATCGAAAACCTTGGACGTTAGATGAATGGGATGAAGTATGTTATAATTTCATTTATATTTCTTGCATTATTTTGATTGTGGGTTTTAATTCTATCCTCATATAATCTTGATTACTATATTATTTTGTTTTCTTCTTTACTTCCAATAAATTTGTAATTTAGCACAATTATAAAATTTTGTAAGGGAAACACCAATATAATCCTTAAGATAATATCCAATATCACTAGTTGGTATTTCTTAAAATTAAGCATCCAATTGATGGTCGTATTAAATGTTATTGATTTGTAAAGCAGTAATAAAAAAGTCTTGCTTTGTGTTTAAATTTAAGGTCAATATCAAAATTTATATAATTTACAACTCAAAACAAAGCATCAATGAAGTGTTTATGAATAGGAAAGCTGATAATAGGCAAGACACTGGATGAGAACATTATTATATAATAGAGAAGTCAACTATTGAGCTATAGTACTAACTCAATAATGTGAAAATTACCATACTTTAAAAAGTATTATGAACTTAAAGAAAGCTTATCTTTGCACTAAACCATACTTTTTTTTCATATTTTCTGATAGGGCATATCAAACTTTCCAATCTAATTCTATATAAATTTATTATTGCTTTTTCAAATCCATCTTTTATATATAATTAATTTACATTTTAAATTTTATCGAACTTATTTAACAAGCTTCTGATTTTAAAAACTGAGCAATTTTTTTTTCAGGAAATAGACCGAGAAAAAAAGTGGTTTGCAATCATTTACCAACAAAAAAAAAAAAAAACTAAAAATATATATATATATTTATGAAAACTTATTTTTTATTACAAACATCACAGCTCCTTTAACAAAAATAGATTAAAATGTTAAGTTGAAATTTCTCATTAAATTTTCCCAATATTTTTATATTAGTTGATAATAATTAAGTTTATTGGTCTCTATATGTATAATGATGCTCAAGAAACTATCTACAAACACCTAAGCATTTCAATTTTTTTAGAAATGGTTTTTCATGGTTATTTTTATGAGTCATATATATTAAGAACTTGAAAAATATAGTCTTTAATGTCTACGGTAGACTCTTGTTTTTTAAAATTAGTGGCTAATTCTTACCCTGGCACCATAGACAATGATAATTTTAACTTCCATTTACAAACTAAAATTTTTAAAAATCTCTGTTTTAAAACTTTTATTTCTGACAAGTAGTTTTCTTTCCTATTTTTAATACTGATAATTTTACAAATTTTTTTTTTCATGTTATTTCATTTTATATGAAGCTTCTCAATAAAATGACATGTACAAGTATTCTGGACATTGTGAAAACAGACATATGATGGGAGAGAACTGTGGTGTTGAATTCAATTTCAATCCTTCTATTGCATAAAAAAACAGAAAGGGGTAAATTGCTCTCTTCTCCATGCATGAATTATAGCTTGGAAAGGAGGGGATTTCATACTGTAACTTAAATATGGAGAACATAAAAAAGGGCAAAATTCTAAGTTTGAGCTCTGTTCTGTATTTAGTTTCATTTCATGTGAACAACTCGATTAATGAAATTTTACTTGTTGAGAGGATGATAGAGCCAAATTTGTTGTGGATTTATTTCTGTTAAATAGTGAAAAAAGCAAATATGTTTCTCAGAATCAAAGCAAAAAAGAAAATTCTAAAAGCATTAGGTAAAAAAATATTGAATTCCATTGTTGAAAACAGTTTCTCAACAATTTTAAAAATTTGGAAAACAAAAGAGAGCTTTCAGATATTGAACAAAAAGAAGATAATATGCAAAGATTGAAAAAAAAAAAAAACTGAAATTCTAATAGGACTATGGAACTTTTATGAGGGTTTTTATATATTGAAGAAATAGAAAAATGTAGATTTTAAACAGAAAAAGATAAATGATTTTATTTGCCTGATTTTTCATCAATAAAATGAAAATATTGTTTTTAAGTATAACTCTTACTTTGCTTAACTTTCTTATTGTTCATTCTAGATATTTTTTATATTAGTATTTTATTTATTTTACAAGTTATTAAATATATGATAAAATATTTTTTTAAATTTATTCCATGCCTCATGAGCATGAAATATAACAGAAGAATCTAGTTTTATAAATTTAATAATAATAAAACAAGTATAATACAGCTAATTTTTATTGCACCATAGCAGATGCAAAATATCAAAATCATTGTAAAACTTAAATTTTTTCAACTTTATTTATTTTATATATTTGGTAGAAACTTATGAAATTCTTCTTTTAAAAATTGCCTCTTTATTCATCTATTTTTCATTTATACTCATCATCAGAAATAAATCTTTTAAATACAGTAGAAATTGAATAGTTATTTAATAAATTATCCTTTCATTACTTCTCTTTTAGAAAAATTATCAATTGTTGTACCAAAAAAATGATGCACCAAAATCATTTAGTGCACCATTTCTGGCTTTAAAGAAAAGAGCTAAATTTAATTTGAAAATTACTGAAGCTTAGCACTAATTTTCTAGCTAATCTGCTAAATTTTTTTTAAAAAATTACAAACTTATTTATTATTTCTGTTGTTTTTATTGAATTAATCTGATTATCTACTTTATCATCTGAATGAATTTCTAAATATATTCAAATTACCTTATTTAAAAATTGATCATGTTCATATAAATTTTATTGCTTTTGCTTACTTTTATATTTAAAAAATTATTGTAGTTTACTTAATTGACATTATTTCATTTGATTCAAAAGCAGATACAATCACACCCACTTTTTATGACTAAACCACCCACTGAAGGAGAAGAAATGTCACCTTTAGTTGAAGCTTTACAAAAACTTAAATATGATCCTGAAGAAAATTCTGCAAATGGTATATAAGTAAATTTTTAGAATTATATTTTGATAACTTATGTTTATATTTCTATAAAGATTGTTAGCATTGAAAACCATTTACTTTTAAATAAAAAAATGATAGAAGAATTTGAGAAAAAAATGAGTCTTAAAAAAGATTGTTTTTTTAATACTGAAATGTACTAGAAAAAAATCTATTGCATATTCTGAAATAATAAAATGTAACCAAGCTTTTATGATTTTATTTTTGTTTTTTCATGAGAAAAAGGGAGAAAAAAAGCTTTATTTTCTGCATTTGAAAACTAAAAGTTTAAATTTTTTGCAGTACAATTCCATTTTCCTCAGAGACAGCTGAAAATGGTTATTTAAAATTATGCAATAGTTTTTAATTTAAGTTTTAATAAAATGTAGTATTTTGTGAACAGAAAAATTAATTATCATTTGTTGAAAGATACTAATATGTATCAGGTGTCAAAGTGTATGAATATATGTTTTATTTATATTGGAAATTGAAGTTTGAATAGTATTAAATGAAAAATATTTCATTAGAAATTTATAGTAAACATTTTTTATGAGTTTTAATTCAAGATACTTATATTATTTTTTAATTAATATTCTATATGTGAATAAAAATCACCATTCTTTAAATTTGATTGCTATATTTTTTTAGTTAAAATTTTTTTGTTTTATTAATTTTTTTTTTTTAATTAGTCAAAATATTCCTGTATAAAAGTTATTTTCCTGCAGAAAATTGTTATCACATTGATCTTATAATGCTAAATTATCTAATTCTTGACTTTATAAATTAAAATATTCTTGATTGTGGTTTTAATCTTTTAATAAATTTTCTAACTGCTTAGAAATACACCATACATAAAAGATCTTTACTTTCACAATAATATTGAATACAGTTAAGAATAATATTGCTTGGATTGTTTGTATACAGTAACCTATAAAAAAATTTTCTTTCATCTTCAAAAATTACTTACATTAACGTTTTTATAATCTATTTAATTTCAGTAATTTAATATTAATTGGAAATATGTATAATAAAACATTAAAAATTCCAGAATTTATAGATGTTTTACAAATTATCACAATGCTTTTGTTTTGTAAGCTTATAATGCATGTTCTTCTTTTCTTCTATTTTAGAGTTGGCAATGTCTTATAAAGAGGATGGCAATTTTAATTTTAAAAATAAGAAATACCGTTGGGCAGTAGATTCTTATACACAAGGCTTAGAAGCTAATTGTACTGACAAGGAATTAATTGTCCAGTTATATTCAAATAGAGCTGCTGCGCATTTTTATATTGGTAAAAGGACTATAATTTGCTTACTATTTTTAAATCCTTTTTAAAAGAATTTATTTTTCTAGTATTTTTGCCTTTTTAATTTATTATAATTATATTATAAATTTTATATTAAATATTGTAGTTATCAATTTTACAGTTTTCATTCAAAATATGTTGATTTAGATTAAAATAAAAAAATTATTTGAAGTATTTCTGAAAATAAGTAATTGATACAAAATATTTTTTGAATTTAATTTTTGAAAGATAATTTTTGTAGATATATCATATTATCACACGTAAGATCTATTATTTGTTAATAGTCTTTCTTTATCATAAAGTTCCGGTAAATTTCAAAGGTCAGAGAAATGGACCATCTTTTAGGTTAAAAGTCGGAAAATATTTTTAGTATAATGTATAGAATTAATCCCATGTAAAACATAAAAGGAATGTTATCATATTTTATGTGTTTTATAAATGTACACTACTATCTATGTATATTTTAGTAACAATAAATATTGTGATTCTTATCTTATTTTACTTCATGTTTCACTATAATTGTTATTCTTCTGCATTTTCGGAGTTCCACTCAGTTTATTTTGTAATTCATTAAAAATTTACCTTTTTCTATAATTTGATATTATTATAGTGAGAAAATTAAAACTCTTCAAGAATTGTCATTATTTCAAATTTTACTTAAAAAATTTAAATTATATTTGAAAATTAATAACAATGAAATATAATCTTAAGTTAAATGAACAATAAGTAACTGTGGATTACAAAACATTTAAGTTATACTGGATCAAAATATTTCTTAAGGAAAAAAAGTTTAAGTCTTCTTTAGAATAAAATGCAAAAAAGGTTACAAAAACTGAAGAATGTCAGAAGTTTTTATAAGAATATACAGTGCACAAAATGATACTGTTTTTCATGATTAAAGTTACCTAGTTTTAAAATTAGTGTAATTTGACCAATTTATCTTCAGTTTATTTCAATTATTTAATTATAATATTTATATATCTATAGTTTTCTGATTTTTTCTTATTGTTTATTATGTTACTTGTTATTAATCATTTCAACCTATTTTTTTCCAATATGATTGTACTAATAATCTCAATTAGCTTATTTAGCTAAAATAAAATAATTAAAGGAACAAGTTCAATAAACATATTGATAATAGATGCTGAAAAGCATTAGATACAGCTGTTGTAAGCATATTTTAAGTAGTCAGGCAAATATGGAATAATTGATCAGGGGAGAATTTAAGAAAAGTCACTTTCATTTATTTCTGTTCAATCTTGTAAAATATATAAAAAAATATCTAAACTTTTGTTTCTGTGTTTGTTTATATACATTTCTTTTTGGGCAAACTTTTTTGTTGATCATCGACTATATTCACATGATACAATGGTGAGAAACTAAAAATTATCAAGGTCTTATCTTGAAAAATGATCATTTTATTGTACAAAAATGCAATGATTCCAGTTGTATTTCTTATTGCATTATTAAAGGTATCACTAATGAATCCAAAACTTCTTATTCTAAAGTATACTATCTTATCGAAGATTTCAAGACTGAATAAACTTATTTACTAGAAATTACTAATTTAGAATATGTTTGCAAAACTTCATAACTGAGATTAAAACTGTTCATTGTTTCTTCAAAATTGGAAGAAGTTTTTTCATTAAAACTTCTTCCAGTTGAAAAATAAGTATAATTTTTAAATATTTCCAGTGTGAGATAAATTATTAATTTTTCCAAAAAAAAATAAATTTTATAAAGGAAGTAAATTTCTTAATATCAGGGTGATGACAAGAGATAAAGAAATGTTTTGTTTAATTTTTAACAAATAATATTTATAATTTGTTTTCGATGTAGATTAGATATTGCTCTTTAATATATTCTACTGATGAGATTATTATAAAAATGTTATTGTTGCTAACTTTATTTTTAATAGGGAATTATGTGAAGTCCCTTAAGGATGCAGAAGCTGCTAAGTCTATAAAACCAGACCATTTTAAAGCTCTTCAACGAGGTAAATTATATAAATTATTATTTTATAATAAGTAACTGTAAATAGTATTAATAAATAATTAATTGTAATATTTTAAAATAAGCTAACAATAATTAAGTAATAGCCTTTATAAAAAAATTTAAAATATAACTTAAATATCTGTAATTACCAGTGAATTGTTTACATTCAAGTATCACAATCTGAATCAGAAAATTTAAATATGTATGCTCACTCACACATACATACATAATTTATCAATTAAGTTTTATGAAATCATAGGTTAAATAAATTAATCTTGTGATTTTATTAAATAAATGTTATTATAAAGCTGTTACAAATAATAACATTTTAAACTCAAATAAATCTATGTATTCTTATGTTTAGCAATCATTTTAAATCATTTATATGTTCATGAAATTTGTCGTAATGGATGTTACTTAAGCTATTAGTATAAATACTTATGTACTTTTTTATCAGTCTATATTGAAATATGTTGTTGTGCTGGGTTGTTGTTGAAATATTTTTTTGTAAAGTTCCTTCATGCATTAAATTTTCAAGCACTGAATATTTACTTCCTTTTTCCCCTTTTTAAAAACATTGTATTTTTCACTTATTTTTTTCTTGATTCTTATTTTTGTATTCATTGTAGGAGCTCTATGCTGTTTCAAGCTTTTAAAATATCAAGATTGTATAAATTGGTGCCAAGAGGGATTAAAAGTAAACATTTTGTTTAAAATATTTATTGTAATGACATTATTTTATAAGATTATATTGAGTATTGCAGCTGTGTTAGGTAACTCTCAATATAATATCTTCTTCCTTTTCAACACTCGATATAAGATTGTATTGAGTGTTAGGAAATTCTTTAATATTGTATTTTGAAAAAAAAAAAAATTTTATTTTTACCTTTTGTGATAAACTTATATTTAAAAGTGGTCTTGTTTTATAATTTTATTAAAATCAAATTTAAACTTTAATTGAATTATTTTTCATTGCTTACTAAAGAAATCATTGCTTTTCAAATGACTAGAAAATTCAATTTTATAAAATGAATTTTTTATGATAATATTACTTATTGCTGCATCACCATTGGAGTTAGAACAATTTTGCACAGAAATTGCACAATTGAAAGCACTGGCTGGAAAAGATGCATGTTTTACTTTTTATCATCATAAATTTTATTTCTATTAAAATAATATAATTAATAGTTTATTGTTTAATATAAAAGAAGAATGAGAAAATTTAAATATTTTAATTTTGTCAATCATGGAATTTGATAAAAATGAGCCAATATTTGCAAAATGTAATCACTCTTATTAGGAAAAAAAAATCACTATTGACAAGGGAATTTTCTTATCAAATGCTATTTTTGCAATTATTGTAATAAATTAGGAATTCACTTGCTAAAACAATATCTTAATACTAACAAAACAAAATACACCTATATTATCTTATGTCATTTATATTGAGTTTATTTAACTAAAATTAATTTAAACTCATGCACACACACATGTGAATGTTTGAAAATTTTATTGAGGAAATTTTTGCAGAAATGCAGCTGACTTGTAAAGCAAATATGTATAAAATTCCAAAGGGTGCTTTCTTCATCCTATACTGTTTATAGACTGACTTGAATTTCCTTAACATTAGATTTAATGTTGCATACTGCATTTTACAGCAATATTCATAATAGTATTGATAATTTTTTATTTGTGTTTTTTCACATTTACTCACTGATAATAAATCATGTAAATTCACTTAATTTGATGGCTAACTTCCTATTTTTTACAACATGGTCTATATATTTTGCAACATACTTTTAGTTTTTGTTTTAAAGAGACACCAAAAATCATCACAGTTTTAAAAATAAATGTCTTATTGAGAAGTAATGATTGCAAAATAT
>JAPDSC010125716.1:0-13618 GCA_026290005.1 Latrodectus geometricus
GAATCACTCTCCTTTCGTTAAAGAAAGTGGATCAAGTTGGAAAAAAAACGGCAGCTCGACGACCGAGAACTAGATCAGACCTTTTTTTTTTTTCTCAGTATCATAGCCAGCAATATTCATTAAACAGGCAGTTTTCTCTAGGTCAGTAGAACTTTCTAAGAAATTAATAGAAGACTTCTTGCTGAGGAAATTGAATGAATATAGGATCTAAAAAACATTTTAATTGACTAACAAACAATAGAGGTGAAGTTAGTACCTAATTTTAAATTAAGTTAAGAAATCTACAGTTTTTTTTCTTTTTTGTTTAAAAATAATAGTATTTTTTAATGGTTTTGTTGTTCAGTTGTATTTGAATTTTATGCTAATTATCAAAACAATCTTATGCACTTATTCAATACAATACATTTTTATTAATAATGAAATAACAATAATAAACATAATATATAATAATTTTGTGCAGCATTAATTCTTTCTTCTCTAGATATCATTTCGTGATGTTTTATGATAATTTGAGCTTATTTACAACAGATTTTTGCTTCCAAATAGTTCAAAGCATTAAATGATGTAATTAAATTTTTACAGTAATATCTTGATTTTTTTAAATTTAAATGATAAATTTCATTTTAATTAATTCTAAATTATTTAAAATCCAGGTTCTATAACATCAAACTTTGATAGTTATAAGTTACCTTGTACCTGGACAATATATCTTTAAACAATGTATTTTAAAAATAAATTTTGCTTTTATTGAAAATATCATTTAATTCATATAGTTATGTTTTATACTAAAATGAGAGATTTATAAAACATTTTTTTAATTTTAACCCCAAAATATTTTTTATTCAGAATTGTTTGAACTTACAAATCCTTATGTTCTTTTTTATTCACTAACACTTGTTCAGACATTGTACTAATCTACAACATTGTACTATAATACTAGCACACTATAATACAATGTTGTAGATACATTAGAAAAGGATATAGAACTGTTTTAGATTAATTATTAAAGATGTATGAAAAGATATAGTGCAAAAATTATTCCCATCTATTAACAAAATAAATTTCTTCTATATAGTAGTCCCTTTTCCTATCATATATTAAAAATATCCTAAATTTAAGAAATGCATTGTGTAATTTATCTTCTAAAGCTGAAAAAACAAACGCTTAAAACTTATGTAATATTGTTTTCAAGTCTGTGAATAAAATTATTCTTTTATAAGAGAAACTCCAAAAATTAAAATTATTTTTTCTTCCTGTAGAGATTAATTACAAACTTAAAAATGGCAGCGTAAAATCAAAAATAATATTTAATAACTAATTCCCCTTACATTAATTCAAGTTACTGAGACTTCAATATTGCTATATTATGCCATATTCATAATGAAATCTAATATAAATGTATAGTTATATGATCTCCATTACTGCTATATAAGTAAAAATTATTCGTTTATTTACATTATTTGATACTTGAATAATAGTCATTTTAATTAACTTCGCAAAAAATTACATTTTAATCAAATTCAGTAATCATTTAACTTTATTTAAGCTATAAGACTTTTGTAATTTAGTTTTATTTTCCTTTAGAGTAAGTATAAATAGTACTTTTATTGTCTCGTGCATTTCATTCACGTATTTTAAAATTTACATGATCTAAATTTCTTTACTATTTTGCTTGTTTCTTAAAATACAGGTATGGAATTTGGCACAAAAGAGAGCATTCTTTTTGTCTATATGAATGTTGAATACCGTTTCAGGGTCAACATTGTCCGAGTTTCTTTTGTTTGGTTGTTTTTCTCTGCAGAACTAGTTTATAATCTTTTATTGCTTTACAAATAATAAAAAGAATTTGAATTGCATGTGTATGTAGCTATATTCAAAACTACATAACTCAAGTGAATGTTTAGCAATTTAATTTAAAAAAAAGTTGAAAGGATACATTTAAATAAATCATTTATAGGTAAAGAAATAGGAAATGTTTAATACTTTTTTTATAAAATGTAAATTATCCACATGTGGTTCTGTAAATTTTAAATACATAAAATATTAAAGAAAAGAAATTTGAAAAATTAAAGCTGAAATCAAGAGTTTTTTTTAGCTATTTGTTCGACGAGAAGCTATAAATAAAAAATGTTAAATATTTTTTATATATTTCTTTTACAATTTTCATGATAAATATTCAATTCAAATGTTGAGAAAATTAATTTCACTTTTTTCAGCATTTGAATCGGAAAAGTTATTTTCTTGAATTTGCAGTGTTATGAGCATATTTAAGCTTATTGCTTACAAACAAATCAATTGTCATAAAAACCAAACTGAAAAATTTTTAGGAGTAAAAAATTAAATAAGTGATGGTAAATATGATAATTTTTTTTAATATGTTATACAAAATGAAGACTAATTAATTAATTTCTAATACAAAGAATTTGAACAATGAACGCACATATCTCAAATGCCCTAATTATCATAATATTATCAATTTTTTAAATATTTATATTTGAATTCATTAAATTAGAGCTATGGCATATTTACTAAATAAATTAGGTGAAAAAGTGATGACATTTCATTTCATAAATAAAATTTTATAAAGGCACACATAATATTAAACTATTTATATGTCTTTTAATTAATAATGAAATACCAAGTTAACAAGTCCAGATTTCAGAATCTTAACTAAGGCATGAAGATCCTGCGATCCAGTTAATTAAGAAATATGTTTTATTTCTTACTAAATCATCTGACAATTTCATTGCATTAAGAAAAACTGAATAATTTCAATTTGCATCAATCATGTAATGGTCATACTTCGATGAATGCGTGTATTCGATTGACCCCTCGCCATTAAAGAAAGCCTGGCCAATTATTGAAATAGACTATGATTTGCCTTAAAATGCATTCAAGATATTTTTTCTCGGTGACCATTTCACGTGCGTCTGTCAGGACACGTGCCGTTTACTGTTCAGCAATAACTTATTCGAGCGTGCCAAAATTTGGCGAGTTTCCTTTCTTCCACTCGCCTCACGGAGACCTTCATCTGTTATTATGCTAAAGAAGTCAAATCGCATACAATGGTTGGACTAGAAACTTTGTGAAATTTGAATGAATTTAGTGAATGAAGTGGCACTTCATATCCGTTTCAAGTGCGAATCATGTTTATTTCATTTAAAAAAAGAAACCGTCATTGTCCTCTTGAAGGATCAAGGATATAGTCATTTAAATTTTTTCAAAAATGTGTAAAAACGGCATGTAGGCTTCCTAACAAAGTCAAACACATATTTTTCTGAGTTATAGATAGTTGATGCATAGTTGCTATTCTATAAACTAGCCGGTAATTGAATACCTGTGCAACACTGTAATTAATCTGTCACAGAAATTTTCGATCAACAAAACATTCTCTCCATTATGACCTGTTACTATTACTATTTTACAGTTTGAATGATACTTAAAATATGATTTTTAATAAATATGAGTTTAAAATTATTATATAATTTATATAGGACTATTTAGACAGTAAGATGCAGTATTTGTATAAATATAGAGTTAAGCTAAGTCAAAACTAAACCCACATAGGCGTTTAATTTTGATATATATGTATATAACTTGGTCATATAGGCGCAAAAGCCTCTATATGACCAAGGTCTACAGTGCCCATACCTGTTTTTCAGTCCAAAGGCCTTGAATGCAAAGCATACATCCCGGTTAGGAGATCAGCCTAACATGAATACTACGTTATTTAATTTCCAAGCATACTTACTACCTAGTTGATCGACTTATTGAAGAGATGAAAAGCTGAGTCGTCTGCTTGCCTGCCAAGGAATCGAACCTAGGACCCATGTCTTAGAAGCGCGAAGCCAACGGGCTTAAAGTTGCATACTTACAGCAAATATTAGTTTTTGCATGTAAACGTTAAGCATATAATTATTGACCTTGAAGACGTTAAAGTTATTACCTGAAAGCACAATACGTTCTTATATAAAATTTTACAATAATTATCCCAATAGGTAGATGAAGTTTACATCAATTAGTTGACGTTACCTAATCGGTAGATAAATTTATGCTTACATTATTTGTATAAAAAGTATAATAATAATAATAATAATTATATTAAATAGGTATAAAAATAAAGCATTGATATTTTTCAACTGAAATATATTGAAAAAGCATTATTATAATTAATTTTAACATAATATTTTCCATTCAGTGATAATTTTATTTTTGATATTAATAAAGATCAATTATTTTATACACATGCATATAATCTTGAGTTTCATGTAAGAAGCTCTAAATAGTCAGAATTTGTTATTTGAATTATTATATATATATATCATTTTTCAAAGATTTTTATTTTTTTAGCAATAATTCTTAAATGTTTTACTTTTTTAATATTATCACCAGGTTCTCTCAAAATTTATATATATTTATGTAATTTTCATTTTACAATGTATATATATATAAATTTCATGCTAATTTCCCTCATTCTAATCAGAATTAATAAATATTTAGAAATGCGTTTTTCTCATTTTTAATTCAATTTATCTTCATAATTTTAAATTTCTTTTATTTTATGTGGTTCTCCATTCCTTCTCTTTGCAGGCTTTGTCAGACTTAAAAATATGTAATAAAGATATGTGAATCAGTTAGAATATAACTACAGAAGCAAAATGTGGAAACTAGTCTTTTATACCATTTTCTGCCTATGTGAGTATTTCTATGCCAGGTTTTTTTTTTATTTTTATTAATTTTTTTTTATTTGTATTTTAATTTACATAAATATACCTATATTTTTTACTATTTTCATGCTCATAAATTACAATTTTACTATCAAGATATTATTACATTTCAATAATAATCTCTTTTGATATTTATCATAGTCACTTATTTCTGTATTTTTAATATTTTATTCTTGAATTTGTGCATTAATTTTTTCAAATTATATAAACTGCAAATTATTAACAAATTTCTGAAGGAATTGTTTGTTATATTTGTAAATATACAATTGATTTATATGTTTTCAGTGCATAATTTAAACTTTTGTTTATCAACGAAAATAATTAGTAATAAAGAAGTGATTGTCATCATTAAAGTAATTAAATTAAGCTATAAAAATATTTATTCATGACAAAATGTTAAAAGAACTATTAATATTATTCAAATATAATATTAATTTAATACATTGAAGTTATTCATATGACATTATGTCAAACTTATGAAAATTTAAATGAGTTATTTGTTATATTGTTTCCAGAAATTACTTTCTTAATAATTTCGGTATTAGTAGATAAAAAAATATGCTAAATTAAATTAAGGGAATTTTCATTAGTTTTATGTTATGAAAAAATCACACATTGCACTGTGAATAGCATTTATAAAACATTTGAAATATTAAATATGTTTTCAATGAAAGACATCATTATTGTTTTATAATTTAATTATTCATACGTAGGTGCTACAAGTATAAAGGAGTCCAGTTCAGAAGAAGCAGCATTAAATGTAAGTAATTTATATAGTTTATATTAGAAAATTATTAATGCACTCACTCTAAATAATTTTTATTGTTACTTAAGGCCCAAATAAGCGATTAAGAGATGCATTCAAAAAAATATTCTGAAAATTACTTATTAAAGTATTTTTGATGTGTGTTGAAAAGTATCAGTTACTTCGTAATCTTATCTAACAATTCATAAATGTAGATAAAATCGATATAATTATCTACATACATATTTTTATTATGTTTGACTAATGATAAGATAACACGTGAGCAAAATGTGTTTAATTTTTTCTACTACAATGAATTCAATTTAATAAAGAATTAATAATTGCAAAGAATGCAAACAAATATTTTTTGTCAATTTTCTTTTAAAAATAAATTTCCTGAAAATTTTTAACTGCCAATTTTTGTCTTAATTTTCGATATAGCACATAGTATTTCAGTAGGGTATACACCTCTGAAACAATTTTATGCAAGAAATAAAATAACATTATTTATATGACAATATTTTAAATCAGAAACTATTTAAAGCAATTTTCTAGGCCACTTCTGACATCATATGTTTATATTTCCAAACTATTCAATTTCCTTTTGTTTCCAAACAGAATGATTTCTATTTCAGACGTTGTTTCGTGTTTATAAAAAATAGATATTTTTGTACAGTCAGATAAGTAAAGCGATTAATATTGTTTACGAAAAGTCTTTAATATTTTGGCATTTTTAAAAGCTAGTTTTTGGTGCATGCATGAAAATGAGTTTTGGTTAAATAGGGAAATAAAATGTTTTTTGCAAAATTTGAAAGTTTGAAATACTTTTCTCATACACTATGAAGTCCGTATTATTTTTGTTCTAAATATATGTATAAATTATATTTATGTATTGTTGCTGTATTTAATCCCTAGAATCCCAAAATCGAAAAATTTCCAAGGAGCTAAAAAAAAAAAAAAAAAAAAAAAAAAAAAAAAAAAAAAAAAAAAAAAATCAAGAGATTTGGAAAACACCTCATCCAGTTTGAATCGTTGCAATTTAAAATATGCTTAGGTAAAGCGAATTTAAGAAGTGAAATGTGCAACAGTTTTTTATTATGAATCTGATTGTATTGTCCCATTCATTTTTTATTACCTAATTGCGATTTCCTAGCACTTCATTGGTCTTCAAAAAACTTGATGTTCTCTGTATGAATAAACTGAAGAAAAATAACAAGATTTAATGCCAATTATACATTTAGTACAAATTAGTTCTGCATTCGTTAAAATGAATGCATTATCTTTACTTCTTATGTAATATATAACTTTTCATGTATCAATCTATATCCAATATAAAATTTGTTTTAAAACTTTAATAATAAGCAAAACATACAGCTAGAAATTTTTGCAATTTGTGATTAAGATATCTTTTCCTAATTTAAGTCCATTTAATTTTGCGGAAAAGAAGAAATATAAATGGTTGTTGTATCGCTATAGATGGATTCAAATAAAGTTAAAAAATATGATAAAAAGTATTTATTTACAATAGAAAAAATAAAATCAAAAGAAAATAGGATTTACTTTATCAATCAAGTAATCAAATTTATTTAGATATTTATTGATAATGCAACCAACTTGCTTAACTCATCTTGCAAAAGTTTCAGTTTATCATAATTGTTTTTGGAAGCTATTTTTACATCACTATCTAAAGAGATTCTTATTTGATAAAGTACTTCTTTGGTCATGTGGTTTAGTGATATCATCGTGATTTTGAAAGTAGAAGACGACGGGATCAATCGCAACTGTTGTTGAACAGTGGAATACGTATGCTGCGCTTTTGCTTTCTGTCAGATCATTTTTCAGACTAGATTCCTGGACGCGTCGCCAATTTTATTTCTAAAGCCACAAAAACTGCTCATCACCTATGGAAAGTTTTACTGAAAGGTTAAAAAGTTATGAAAAGTTATTCTAGTCTAGAAACTCTAGTCTAGAAAGTTACTCTAGTTTCTAAGTTTCTCTACTAGTTACTCTAGAAAAGTTTACCTATGAAGAGTTACTCTGCAAATACTAAAATCCTTCACAAAAACATTCAACGGTTATGACGTCCTTTAAGTATTGTTAAATTTTTTTTATTAATTTCTAAAATAAAAAAATTGATGGGGTGAACCTGAGTTGTATCAGAATAGCTCTAGGCAACCAACATCAACTTTTGCGGTAGCATTCTATAAAGTTAAGCTTGAGGTTCATTGTTGTGCCAGAGAAGGACACCATCATTCAATATGCTCGCCAAACTCGAACACATTATTTAATTATCATTAATCTAAACCAATTCCCAAGAAGTACTATTTCAGGCAATTAGAAATGTCTGCGAATTTAAATTTTTAATCCGAACAAATGCAGTAAGTGAACAAGCAGGATCATTTTCTTTTCAGAGAAAAATATTATTTCTATAATAATTTTTTTACAACGTGTTAACTTATTGCATCTGCACATAAAAATCTTGTGTGAATTTTATCCCCATACATATTTGATAAAATTTATTAGCTATAGTACCATTTTTAAGCTATCGTTTTAGTTTTAAGGTATTTTTAATTGAATAAAAGAGAATCACTTCTCCTCATTCTAGAAATTACTTTTTCATTGTTCCAAACTAGTTTTTTTTTTAAAAAAAAAATATAGCAAATTTTACGAAACATAAGTCTATAAAATCACATTTTTAGTGCTTAGGATCTTTCAAAATTTCGCTTGGAAAAACATAACGTTTATTTCAATCAATGATTTCAAAAGTACATTCATAAAAAGAATGAGTAAATTTTTTTCTTAAAATTTTTAATAAATGTACTCCATGGTATTCCAAATATTTAACATTACTTCATTTATAAATTCAGATTAGACATCTTTTACAGAACGAATTTTAGACATTCTGACAAATGTCGAACGAATTATTGATATTTAATTGAATGACATGAAAAAAATATTCTATTTCTGGTAACAAAGATAAACTCAGACTACTGTTTTCTTTCGTTCTCTTTGTAAAAAGTAGAAAAACAGATGCTTTATTAAGTGAGTAATATGTTCTGCAATCAATCATGACCTTAATACGAGACAAACAAGGCAATAATGAAGTATAAGATATCGATTAAAACGAAAAATACACGACGCATCCTTGAATCGCATGAGTAAAGTGGAATACGTATCTCATTAAATATTGAGATTAATTAACTTCAAAACAAAAGTGCCCAACTGATTCGATTGTATAACACATTTTCGCTTGGTTACATTCTGTTCGAAAAGTTGGCATCGATTTCTCACAGGTCAAAGATTTCTCTTTCACTACCACATAGAAATAATTTTTAATATTTTTCATGCCCTAAGTGTGGTGAGTTCGTGATCATTGAAGCATATTCTTAAGCAACTATAAATTTAAGCAAAATTCTTTTAAAATATATTGTATTTAAAATTAAATATTTTAGAGTATTACAAAGTTACTATCGCCACGAAATGGCTTTGCATTTAACATATGAGGAAGTCTTTATTTTAAACAACTCTCGATTGTTAATGCAGGGTTTATCCTTTTTTTTAAATTGATTTAGTATTACAAACACATAATTGGTTTGCTAATAAAAAATGAAATTATTCTGATTAGACATAATACATACAAACGGAAATATAAGCTCGGAATTAACTAGCCACAGATGAACATTATGAACAATCAGTTTGTATTAGATCATTTGATAATTCAATTTTTAACAAGGCGATTGTTAAACAGCATTGTCTCAAGTCCTTTCGTGTCTGTCAATTACCGATTTGCCATTTGCCTGACGCTGTGGCATACTTCGATGCTGATTAATGTGATTTTAGCTCAACGAACCCGGAACAAAATGCTAAGCAAAAGTGACGAATCGCCATTTTATTGCCTACAATAAGCCATTTAAAGACATGAGTTGATGTAATTCATATATAAATGGATTCGGAGATGTATTTCAAATGACTGTCGGCTGAATATTAATGCATTGAATTGTCTATTATGTTCAATGCCCTGTTCAACCCTGCTTTCACTTTTTTATCTTTCGTATAAAGAAAGTTAACTTAGATAATATGCCATTGTAATTAATGTTACAGAAACGCGACCATATATTTCAAATTAGACACTTTATAAATGTAAAGATATCTTGAATCATTTGTTACGATTTGAGCAAATGTTTTCGTTTTAAATTTTTAAATAAATTATTAAAATTATTATTCATTAGTATGATTATATTATGCATATAAATTATTCACTTGTGCACTAGTTTTCAACAAACTAATTTATTAATAATATACTTATTAAATTCCTACTTTATATATAATTAAGGATTAAATCCTAATTTATATATAATTAAGGATTAAACCTGAGACTACCATCACTTTCTGATTTGCTGAGACGTTCCCTGCTCCTATTGCAACTATTTATTGCAATTCAAAAGTGTATGGTAAAGTAAATAGAATGTATTTGTTTATTTTTGTTAAAGTAGAAAGCTATTTAGATAGCAAAGCTCTTTCAAAAACGTCTGAAATTTACTCTGCAATACTCTCTCTCAAAAGCAATGTGTCATAATTTTAAATCAGATCGATTGACAATGGCAATTCTAAGCTGATATATTATTCTTTAAATTTCCAAACCGTGTTATCAGTTGAATATTAGAAAAGATATATTATATGTATATAATTATCAACCATTTACAACTTAGACTGCCTAGCTGTATCTGGAATTGTATATGTTAAATGCCTGCCAAATAATTACTTGACTGTCTTGACTGTTCGGCAAGTATTGAATACCTGATGTCTGGTTTTTTCCGGTCCTTATTTGCTTTACCATTCACCATACTTTGTATTGTATTTTCACATACTGGCCAATGTATGTTATAGATAAATGCATTGCTAAAAATTTAAAACCCGTTTCTTGTTTTTTTTCCCGTCTTTATTAGCTTTACCATTCACCATGCTTTATATTATGTTTATTTTCACATGCTAGCCAATGTATGTTATAGATAAATGAATTGCTAAAAATTTAAAACACATTTCTCGTTTTATCCCCCCTATCCTTATTTGCTTTACCATTTACCATGCTTTGTATTATGTCTATTTTCACATACTGACCTATGTATGTAATAGACAAGTGCATTACTAAACATTTTTAAAAAACGTTTACAATTGAATATATTAAACACAATACACACACAAAACAATAATTTTTTGACTAATTATTTTCAAGCTTTCAAAATATTTAAAAGAATCACAACTACTTTATGAATCATTATACAGAAATAAAATTAAACAAAATGTTTCACTTGAAACTGTTGAAAATAGATTCCTAGTCGCTAAGAATAGCTAAAAATATGGAAAAATCAAGCTAAAACAACTAAAGAAATTCCCCAAAATTCAGAAAATTTCTATCGTGAATAAATTACAGAATCCTTGTCTTACTGATTAATTTTGTTCAACGGAATGATAAAAATTACCCTTTCGAACACGAAGTTGAAGGTTTTAGTTTCACATGCAAAAAAGATTAGTGAAATACGATTCTATATCTGCTATCATTAGAACAACTAAGCTTTAAAAAATAAACTAGCGTAATCATGAAATTTACTCGATAGTTGTAATCCCTTCATAACCTGGGAAGGAGGAAAAGATTGGCGAGGAAAATGTTATTTCACGACTGAACCGAAATTAAATCACGAACTAAAGATTAAGTAATTTCAGTCTGCTTATGTGTGAAAAAGTAAGCCAACGAACTCTTTGAATACCTCATAAAACAGAACGCAATTGTTATTCAACAATTATACTTGAAAAAACTGGTATTTTGGGAAAACTCAGAACTCTCTTTTTACAGTGAAAAATTGAATTTACTTTCCTATTTCAGAATGACATATTACCCGTGATTTATTTTATAGCGAAAGAGTTCCATAATTTTTCGCCTCAATATTTTTTTTTCTTTTTTAAGTTAATTTTGGAATTCACACAATTCTCTAAGATTAAAAAAAGGCAAATTAATTTAATTTTCCTGAACTTTTTATGTCTTACATCTATAACTTGTTTAATTTTTAGTTGAAAAATTATTGGAACATGTTTTTTTAAACCTTTTTTTTTTCATTTAACACCTGTAAAAAGAAAATTAATTATAACCTTGTTTTCCAATTTCGCAAGTACAACTAGCGGGCATTTTTATAGCCATCATTTTCTTGCGTTCACTTTAAAGACAAATTTTAAACAAACGAAATTATGGTTAATCGAAATTACTTATAATATTTCTATATTATCATAAATCTATTGCAAAAAAAATCATTCTGCAAAAATGGATTGAATAATCATAAGAAAAATTTATTGTTTTATTTTAGTTTAATCTAAATGTTAGAATTTCGGTCAAAGTGTGATTTTTACGTTAAAAGAAATGATATAGTATTATTTCCATTATAGTCTTTCTCATATTCAAAAAAGCATTCGGCAGTAATGGATAGAATAATCATATAAAAATTTTCTTGTTTTATTTTATTTTTATTAATTCAATGTCTCCCTTAATATATTTAATTGGGGAGGGGGTGGAAGAAATCCATTATTTTTTCATTATAATTGATGCATTCGATATCTCATTAAGTATCAATCATATTTCAGTTTATGCTAGTTAGAAAGATCGCACTTCGCATTACAAAAAAAAATATTTCTATGCTTTTTATTGGTTAATTCAGTTTTAAGGTACAGAGTAAAAATGGAAGAGAAAACGCGGTACATTTAGAGTTTTTTGTTTCATAAAGACGAAATTAAAAGTCAGGCGGTTGAAAATCGGTAATCGTGTTTATAGTCCCTATACTATAGCAGCAAATTATTGTAAGTTTTGTTTCAATGATTTCATTCAGGTATATTTGATGTTAAATTCCTCTTCAAATTTCACTAAAATGACCACTTAAAACTGGTAGGCCCATCATCGAAAATATCGATAAATTCACAAAAATATCCGAAGTTGACCAGCATGTTTGCTGTTCAGAAACTAAAGATCAGCCAAAAAATAATTTGAAATCATTTGCACAAAGCTAATCAAAAACATGTGAATAAAGTCTTAAAACTCACGTAAAAATAATGGATTTTTCATTCTAACTATATATATATGAGATTGTATGCTGCCAACAAAAAATAATGTCAGTAACTAAACAGAATCATTTTCTGAATTAATCTGAAACCTGATGAATTCGGAGACAGTTGAGAAGTATTTCACTCTTATTTTCTTGAAGGTCAGTTATAAGCTTTCTGCAACACACAATCAAGTAAATGAATTACTTTTATTTGGGACAGCTTTTTTAATGGGTCTGCAGCATTCTACATGAGCCATCCTATTTGCGTGACTTAAAATGAAGGAAAAGTAACGTTTGTGCTTACCCCTAAACTATTTAGATACACTCCTTTTTCTTTTAATGACCCGATATGAAACTATTCCATTCCTTTGTTCGATGGAATAGGGTAGACTTCCTGCGCTAGTTCCACTTAATAAGACTGATTGTTGATAAAGAAAACTGATTGCACGCCTTTCGGAACGGTCTTTGTTATCTCGGTCTGTTTCTTAAAATGAGCACTTTGCAGAAATATGCAGCGCTAATGAAGGACACGCTTAAATATACATTAAGATCTATAAGTACCAATAAAGAAAACATTTTCAATAGAATGGGTAATACACATTTGTTAAATGAAAAATATATTCCGAGGTAATAAGTAAATAGTGTACCATATTTCGACAAAATTTCGCAATGCAAACCATAAACACAATGGCTTAAAGAAAATTAAATTCAAAAATTGTAAAAAATAAATTTAACTGAGTAGCTATGCCGATTATCCATTTCGTTTCTTGTATTCTATTGTTTTTTCGTATTAGTCATTATTATAATATCTCAGAATAATCAGAATAGTTTCCGAAATTGCAGAGTAATAATCATTATATTAGAATCATTAAAATAGAGAGAGAAACCAAATTATGAAAAAATATGTTCATTAAAACAATAATATCAACCGCAAAGAGAGACAAAATATTACATATTGAATTCATAATAATTCTGTTGTGTTATTATGGTTATACCATTTTTTAAAATTTGAAACGGGCATATTTAAAATAGAATAATCAGAAAAATATTGTAATTCTTAA
>JAPDSC010125722.1:0-12043 GCA_026290005.1 Latrodectus geometricus
TCTATTCACAACAGATACATACGATGGTAAATCATTGATATCTATTATTAACGATCATTATATAATTGATAAAGGAATAGTAAATATTAGCATTTCTTGCCTAATGATGCTCATCCTTTATATAAATTTTTGGACATAAAAATGTTGACTTACAAAAAAGAAGTATTTTAATTTCATAACAAAAACTTATGTAAAATGATGATAACCATTGCGAAATTCGGCAATAAAAATTTTCATTTTTCGATTTTATTAATTAGAGTAACATGATTTAAATAATATTTGCATCACACTCACTCCCTTTTTTTAGAGCCTTCTATAACTTATGTTAGTGCCTAGTTTTTTTTAGGTAATTGTCATATTTTTTCTGGTCACCAGTTTTGGTGATATATTTAGGTAGTTATCATAATACATAAGCACCAAAAATTGAATAGCTATCAATTTCTTTGCATGGATTATAAAGATAACCTAAAGATGTCAATAATTTAAAGTTGAAATGAGTAAACCAATACCATTAATAAATTCATTTTAGAATGAATATATATTAATGTTCAAAAATGTTGCAATAATAAATTCAGAATTAATTATTAAACTTGTGGGCTCCCAAATAAATTAAGTTTTATTGTGTGTAAGAAATTTCTCTATGATTGAACTTCTGTCATAAAATGTTTTTGTTCACAAAAATAAAAACTTTCGCTTTATTAGAATATTAAAAATAATAATTATAAATGCTGTTGTCGTGTCAATGCATAAGTGCGAAGTGCAAAAAAATCTATTGTCCACAGAAAGTCTTGGTGATGAGATTGGCCACTTCCAGAGCCTGGTGGCCATGGAGGATCTTAATTGGTGAAGCTCCAAGTTCGAAGAGGGAGTGGATAATGGCTTGGAAGTTCAGGACATGGTCTGGAGTAAGTTGGGATAGGATTTAATACCATCTGGTTATATCTTGTTGTCCTTGAAATGTCCAGTACAATAGTTATAAATAATAATTTTTTTAGTATTCTAGTTAATAATTGTAAAGTTATTTAAAGATAGTATGTTAGCTTACAGTAGATTATAAGAAACTTAATATTAATGCAACATATTTTTGTAAATGTGTGTATGATGTGGTAAAAAAAAGAAAAACCACTATTTGAACTGTTTTTAATTTCAAATGTAAATAACCGTAAATTTAAACATTAAAGCTAAATCTTCAAACGTCACAAAATACAGGAATTGGACAGTTAAAATATTTCTGATTCTAACAATTATTTTCGATTTCATTTATGCTCAGAGATCAAATTTTCAATTGATGCGATTGATTGGTTTTTTTCAATTGATGTTCATGCGAAGAAATTTTAGTTTTATAAATTTATCATCAATATTTATTCTGTTTTATAAATTTGTTAGAAAGCTGAATTTTTCACTTAAATGAGACATGAAAACTTAAACTTCGACGCATATAGGTTCACACACACACAACGTTTAGTATATTTTATAGTTCCACCAAGAAGGCAGCAGCATGAGAGCGATTGCCGACGAAAGAGTGACGTCACAAAATAAGCGTTCCGAGAGATATTATTTGTAATCAAGAACGTTTGAAATATCTGGCAAGGCATCAGCGAAAGCAATTACAATATTTACTTTTTTTCTCCTATGGAAATAACGTTTGTGATTAACTTTATCAAATACTTTTATTATGGAGATTAATTTATGATAAATCTTTACCGATATTTTTAATATAATTTTTGGAATATTAAATATTATCTTTAATTAAAAATTAAATTAGGAAATAAATAAAATCAATTACTTTATTAAAAATCATCTTTTTACTAAATTTTAAAAAGTTTATTAATTTTATATTATGCAGATCGAATATATTTGGCACTCAAAAAATAAAAAATTATATTGACAAATAAAAAATAATGTTTTACTCATTGAAATAAGCTTTGAGAAATCTGTGACAGGATATAATTTGCATCAATATTAAATATTGATTTTTTTATGAAAAAGAAATAAATTGAAATAAAAAATCTCATTTTTCCTATATTTAAGTGTACTTTTAAATCAATATAGATTATATGCACAGAACAACATATTCTGGATTTAAATATATTTTATTTAATGTTATTGGAAAAATTAATTCTTGTGTTTAATATATATAACTAAGCAAAATAATAATTTGGTTTCATAGTGCACGTTGCTGAGGCTATTTAAATGTGTTTTATAGGTTTCATAATATATAAATTTCAATTTTATATTTTAAAATTAAAAGAAATTTCGAAGTAATTATTAACAAATCATGTTTATATTGCTGAGCGAATCTACGTTTAAATATACACTGCTGACCATCCAAATTGCAACACCAAGAAAGACAAGAGATATCACAACAAAGTTTATTTTGTAAATAACTTGTTGACCAAGTGTCAAATTATAGTTATTAAACTTATAAATTTCTGTGAAGTGTGGTTCAAGCCAAAATCCACACGCCTTGGCATTGACTCAAAAAGGCTTTGGATGTGTTCTTAGAGTACAGTAGAATAAGCAGCTTCCACACTTTACAAAGTTGATCTGGTGTTGCAGGTGGGGATATAATCTGGGTCAATCGTTAAGCAACCATATGTTTTTTATCGGTGAAATATCCGGAGAGCGAGACGCCCAGAGAAATAATTCGATCAAGCAATTGTTGAAGTACCCTTGGACAATGCGTTTCACGTATGGTCACACAATATCCTATTGAAATATAGCTGTGGGAAAGACCTGAAGGTAAGGAAGGACAAGTAGCTCCACAACACCTCGGAAGTGTAGCGTTGGCTGTTTAAAGTAATGGAATTGCGTACAAGAAGAATGCGAGAGTAACATCCACTACCACCTCATACCATAATACCCAGTGCTGGACCAGTGTGGCGGTGCGTAACGCAGCTCCTCTCCACGGTGTTTCCAGACTCGAATTAGATCATCGTGTTGTTGAAGACAGAAACATGACTCGTCAGTAAAAACAATTTAGTTCTATTCTGCCCCACGCATCCTTCTTTCATTGCATCATTGGTGGAGGAGATGTCTGTGGTTTTGCGTCAACGGTAGACGAAGCAATGGACTGATCACTCTGTCGTAAACGACGTCAAATGATATGCGCAGACACTGGATGATGCGTTACCCTAGTAGCAGAGGCTTATTGGTATTACACTGGCCATTCACCGGTTCCATTGGCAACTCACTTTTCACCAAATTTTCTCATCGGTCCGAGCCCGGTATCTTATACATGAAACGGTCACTGTTTTTTCTACCGCACATTGTGCTCGACATCGTCATCGGCTATTGATTCAGTGGTCACTAAGCGGCAGCCGTGGTATTTACCAAAGAGATTGAAGAAACGAATCATGCGTAGACTAAATAAAAGGTCTACGCATGCGCCGCCGCCATATTTGAAAATCATTGTTTACCATTTCTTTTTCTACTACTAGCTATATTTGCGCTCTGGAATTAGCTATTATTAATTATATCATTTTTAGCAAGCATTTATAACAGAATATTTTCGTAAGTACTATCAATTCTTTTAAATAAATAACAAGTACACATCTTTAAAATGTTTATTTATTTAATTCTGTCACTTTGTAGACATGTATTTATTTTGCACTGGTAAAATATAAGTCCGAATAAGAATTACAAATAATATGTTTGAAATAATATTAATTTTACTGTGTACTTTAGTCTATTTATTGTTTTTAGTTTATAAATATGTATAATATTAATAATATATGGTAATTAAAAACCAGTATTGAAAATTTTTATGCATTATTGCATTGTGCTCCATTGATCCAGATCAACAATGAAGTGCCACAGTTAAAGATTTCAAAATATTTAACTCTTTATGTAACGAATAAATATCTTTAGCAATTCTGTACCTAAAGAGAAATTAAAAATGTTTTTTTTAAACATAATTTAACTCTTGTTATAAATGGCATATTAAATGTACTTAAATCTTATTATACAAAATTGCCAGCTAGAACATTACTCAGTACACTTTCTTATGTTTCTGTATCTAAAATTCAAGAAGGTGAGTATATCCATTTTACTTTAAAAAATACTATTAAATTGTAATTAATTTTAATTAAATAATTTTCATAATTTATTACGTGATAAAATTAAGAGTTTTAAAAGTCCCATTTGTAATTAAATTGTTGAAATTAGTCCATGTTTAATTTCCAGTACAATTTGCATATTAATTTTGTATTAAATGTATAACCAAGATATTAAAGTCCAAGTCAAATAAAGTTGGGTTGCTTTTACTGTGTGTGAATTTTTGCCTTTACAAACTATTGAAAATATGGAGTCTTTTAATGTTTATTTAGTTGATTTTTTTAACTTAAAGATTGAACTTTTTTGAAGAGAATTTTAAAAATCTGGTAAAATATTTAATAAATAACAAAAATTAATGAAATATGTAGTAAATATCCAAGAAGAAAATGCGAGTTTCACTGTTTTCCTTGTTAGTCAATGATAAATATTAAGGCATTAATAAAAGCAACACATTTAGTTATGATAGATTATTTGTATAATATATAAATATATATATTACACATATTAATACAAGGAAAAATAATCAAACCGTTTTAGTGTAAATGTAAACAATATGAAAATTGTATGTTTGAAATTAAAAGATATTAATATATGTGTTTATATTTTTTTTGCAACAAAAATTATGTTTAAAATTTTTATTGTAGAAATTATTTAAAAGAAATAATTCCAGAGACCTGGTTTGAATTTCATCTTTCTTGGAACTTTTCCCCTGACTTAATGTAAATTTCAAAGTAATTTAAGCAATCTGAATGTATCTATAAAAAAAAACAGTTTATAAATAAAAAAACATTTAGTTGATAGGTAAATAAGCATGAACATGGTTAGAAGGGTTGAGGAACTAAAACTTATGTTGAAGTTTATAATTCTAATAGTTTATTATTTTCAGCTGACTGTTTTGACTAATAAAGGTGGTACAAGCTTGAGTGATGTTATTAGACCAATATTGATGGAATTTAGAACAAATGATTTGTCAAAGCAGTATAACTGGAAGAAGATAAAGCATAAAACATCCATTTTCCATCTTCCAGAATGTTATAAATTTGATAACAGGTTATTATTTTATATTTAAACTTTTTAAATTTTACTGCTTGTAGAAATTTTAAAAGTAATATAGTGCAATATGAAAACATCATTAAATTCAAATGTAACGATTTATTTATAATAATTGCATTTAATCTAAATATTTCAGAACCATAACTATTGTACTAATAATAAGAATACAATATTTCATAACTTTCTGTTTTAATTTTTAATAACATTTTTTTGAGTTTGTCATGTTTGTTACTTAGTTAGGGAAAATAAATATTTTCTATTTTTTGTTTATGCTTTGCTTATGCAATTTTTAAAATGCTAAGTTTTTTAATTTGATCAAAAGAATGATTGTAGTATATGGATTAACTTTACATCTTTTCTTTCTAAATTTAAACGTTATTTTTAATAATATTTTAACTTTGTTCATTTTTCATTACACTTCCATGTAATGTTTAAAATTGTTTTGCACATAAAATTTAATATTAATATCAATTATAAAAATGTTTGAAATGTTGATTTTACTTTGTTTCTTAATATCACATTATTTATATAAGCAATTTTTGTTTCATTTTAGCTTCTACTTGCCACCATGATAGCCATATTACAGATGTTGATGTACAGCAATACATTAAAAAATGGCTGTGTGCACCTGACAGAGATGGGGACAGAATGTTTAAAAAGAGCTTTAGAAAAAGTACAGTCTAATGTATAAATAAATATAGTTTGTAATAATATGTCTCATATATAATGTGTAATTAAAATAATAAACCTTTATCTTTTGTGAACATTTTATTTTTGTGATTAACTTTATAAATATTAAAATTGAGAGTTTAACAAATATTAAAATAAAAAGTGCAATCACACACACAAATAGGAATGCATTTATCTGAGAATATAACTGAATTTTTAATCTTATTACAATAATAAATTTATTCTTATTATCAAAAATTTGTATCTCATTTTTTTATCACCCATAGCTCTGTAAATATTGCTTTTGAAAAATTTCAAGAATATTCATGTTTAGTGAAATTTTCTGTTTATATAAAATTAAAGAATAATATATCAAAAATGAATTCAACTAAGACCATAGAATCAAAGTCTCTGTTCTAAATTAAAACATAATCAATGTTGTATTTTAAATCTATCAAATTCTATAGTTTAGAAATGTTCTATGATAATATATTTTTGTGATATATTGGAAGAAAGGTTAAATGAATTTAACGAGGACTTATTAAAATAATATATATCTTATAAAAGCAATAAAAATTTTCAGACTTCTACAATTAAATTTCATATGGAAGTTTCAAAAATCTTAACAATTTTTTTTTTAATCTACTAATTTAAATTTTATTTTTCCTAATATGGGGGGAAAAAACTTGATGAATATGATCTCTGGAAATTCATTGAACTTTTCCTATCATCAAAAATTTAAATTTCTAAAACTGAAATTATATACTAAATCTGACAACTTTGTGGCATTCAATAAAAGTTATTGAAAATACTAGAATGTGTGTCCAAGAGTGAAAAAATATTCATTTAAATATACTATCCAAATTTTTTAAAGTATTAAGTCTTTCTACACAAACATTATTATATATGAAAAAGCATAAATAAAATGGTTTTTCCTTAGTATTGTCAGGCTTATAAAGCAAAAATACACTATCGTTAGAAAGTTTATTAAATGATAGTGTATTTTTGATGTATAAAAGCAAAACAACAGGTTTGCTATCCGAGTAGAATATAAAAATGCATGGCATAGTATCATCGCAACACTCACTGCCTTTTCATCGAACCGAACGAAACTCATCGGCCCATTTGCCGTAAACTCATTGCACCGGTCACTTCAATTCACTGGGGAATGATACCGTAGCCGCTCCCCGATAGAGGTGACAAATAGTGCACTGTTCCATGCACTATTGCCGCGCAGGGCCCGGTGAGTTTTCATCATCCTGAGGCGTTTGCCCAATGACCGCCCACCGTTGAATTGCTACTAGGGTAGAGACTGAATCAGCTGTGCTATGGTTTGTGATGCTGCTGAACGAGCCTTCAGTGCCATGAGCACAATTTGTTTGTCACGTGAAGTTGTACACTTTAGTGGATGCAATGAAACACATAGGTCTGCCATTCCCTTCTGTATCCAACGATCACATATCCACATTACAGTTGTTTGATTTCGTCCAACACGACTACCGATTTATCTGAAAGATTATCTACAATCTCGGAAGGCCACTATCCTTTCTCTGTCGAGCTCGGATACTTCATCAAAACATGATCGCTGTTTTCTGCAAAAAATAATTTAAACACGTTTTTTTCTGAGAAAACCATAAGAAAAACACAATAATCAAACTTAAAATCGTCGAAATCTCTAAGCTTTAAATAGCGCTTTGAAATGGCCGACAGTCGCAAGTGATTTGCGTCTGCGCTCAGATTCTAATCATTTCCTATCTAACCTCCGCTAATTCATGTTGTAAATTTCATGTTATTTGCATGTTTCTTTCGGGGAGTTGCATTTACGGTGGCCAGCAGTGTAATTATAGAACAGCGAACATATTATTGAAGATTAAAGTCTGTATGTGTAAGTAAATTTAAATTTATTTTCAGAGCGATGACATATATTTTCGCAAGAAAGTCTTTCAAACTACTCTTCGAAAGTAGCTAGTTTCTAACGGAGTGTAATTACTTCCTGAAACAATATTTAATAAGTCTCTGCACTAATTTACTGATAATATAGAGTTTAATATTATAATTTGCCTCATTTCACATATTTATAAGGGGTTTTATCCTAATTAATCCCTTATAAATCTGTGCAATAATCTGTGATAATTCTCTGAATGTGAAACTTCGTCAATTTAATCAGTAAGTTTAGCTATATTTCCAAGTGATTCTGAGCTAATGGAAAAGATTGTTTGAATGTCTCAGGCAGTCATTGTTGCTACAAGGTTTTCAAAAAACATCATTTGAAAATATTCTTACAAGTGTTCGCAAATTATTAATAAAAAAAAAAAAGAAAAAAAATTGGGAAGTATATCATCTCCAAATTAGTTCAGATGAAAATTCGCAAATTTGTTTTTTCGTGTTTGAAAATTCTGCAATAAGATTTTTTTAACTGTATTTTTATTTATCAAAAGCTGGGAAATTTATTAGAATGTCTGAAACTTTAGAAAATTTTGTATATCAATTGCGATGATATTTTTACATTTTTGTAAGGTCGTTTGTAATCAACAATAAAGAATTATTTTCAGCTGGGAGAAATCAAATTTGATATTGTTCTTCCGTTACTGTCAGGCAATTTTATTGCAACGCGTTCGATTTGTGCGTCGTTATGTTCACATCTATTTGCCAAGTCTAATAATAATGATTACAAAATAGAGCATTATAATTTAATAAAATGTTTCTAAATTTTATTAAAATACATTATTATAATGAGGCCCGGAAGTTTTAATTTAGAAAAATTGATCAAACCGAAGAAATGATCTTTAAAAAATTATCTAGAGGCCTCACTTCGTGGACCAGCAAATATCTTTTGAAACTTAATTTAAAAAGTGGTAATTAAGAAGGATACCACTAAGGATCTGGACAATTTATTTATTGAAATGTTTAATAAAATTGAAGTACCAAATTAATAATTAGTAAATTGTTGCATGTTATATCAAAATACGACTGTTAGGTGACCGAAGTAGATGATACACAAGAAGCATGTAGTGAAATGTTCATGTGGAAATACGAGAGAGATTTCTTATGGTTGCCGTTAGTCGCTGATGCTGGTGATAATGGTTGCACCGCATACATTATATGTAAACATGTATGTATGTACTAGTTGTCAACGGCAAGTAAAACGATTCTTCTATGGGACTTCTAATGATTTAAATTGAAAAAATTCATTCCATCTCATGGCTACATTACATTTTCCTATGTACGTGATACAAAATGGTTATTTTATATATTACGAATGATTTTTTTTTTCTATTAAGGGCATTCTTTGAAATCATGAATGCGAAATACTTTAGAATTGCAAAATGATTTAGTTTGGAGAACATGTTGCTACAAGGTGATCAGCGAATAAACCCTGATTTCAAAATCAAATATCTCAACAACAAAGATCAATGGAATTATGCGGTAAACGGTAAATTTATTAGCAAAACTGCAAAAATGGTGTACAGAAAATTCAAAAATTTAATTACAAAAATTGTTAACGGATAGCGCTGTGATCGCTATATTACCTTGCAAATAGCCTATAGAACGTGCTTCGAAGTTTAAAGCGATCACGATTGTTGGATAGTGAAAAGAGGCTAGCGTAGAAACTGAAATTATGTATTCTATTGAACAACGTGTTTTTTTTTTTTTTTTTTTTTTTTTTTTTTTTTGTACTGGATTACCACAGATTAGAACACAGTCCTACGGCAACAAGGGGCAGTTTTTAAAACCAATTCGATGTTCCAATTGGACCCGATGCGAAAACCATTCGCATGCTCTTCGCAAAAGTCGAACGGACTGCCAACATAGATGATGATCGAAATTAAAATGTTGGGCCTAACGCAAACAGTAGTCACTCCTAAATATGCTGCCAAAGTTGTGGAAATGTTCAGAAAAATCTTAAGAAAAGCATCGGAAGAATTGCATCAGAGGTTGGTCTCAAATACACGAGTACGTAAAAAATATTGAAAGGTAGCCTTCAGATGTGTCCATTCAAAATCCAAAGTCATCAGGCTGTACCCATAAAAGTTGAGCGACAAAAGGTTGACTTTATGAATCAGATTCTCACAATGATCGGCAACAAAGGATTTAATGAGGCCTGCATCTGGTTTACAGATGAAGCCCATTTCCACTTGAATGGTACTGTAAATAAACGAAATTGGAGATTTTGGAGTTTCTAAAATCCTTATTTGCGTGAACAGAAACCACTGCATTCGCCTAAAGTTACTGCATGGGCTGCGGTATGCGCTAGAGGCATTATCGACCCCTTCTTCGTGCGAGAAATGGTTACTAATAAACGTTACGTTACAGTTTTGGAACAATTTGTCAGCACACAACCAACGTTGGAGGATCGACAAGGTATGGATTAGTTTATGCAAGATGGGGCTCGACCACATTGAACAAATAAAGTTTTTGTTTTTTTCAAGAATATTTTGGGAATAGAATAACTGTGTTAGATTATTCACTGACACAGGAATAGATTGGCCTCCATATTCTCCCGATCTGACTCCTTCTAACTTTTTCTGTGGGGCTCATTGAAAGACATTATCTATTGAAACAATCCCGCTTTTCTGTATGAGCTTGAATCGGTAATTGGTGTTGCATGTGATTCCATTTCCGTTGAGACATTGCGAGACATGATGTCAAGTTTCTTTGTTCGTTTATGCCACCTTATTGTTTCGAACGGTAAATATTTTGGAAAAATTGTGTTCTGATTGCAAAGATTGTTTGACTTTACCTATTTCTTTAAAGACTCCTTTCAGAGAAAGAGTTTTCAGTGCAAGCGCCATCTGTTAACAGTTTTTGCAACTAAATTTTCGAAACTTCTGTCACCATTTTTACAGTTTTGCTAATAAATGTACCATTTATTGTACCATAAAATGTACCATATTCTATTGAGCTTTGTGGTTGAGACATGTTTGAAATCAATCAATTCGCTGATCATCCTGTAGCAACTTATAGCAGGAAATGCACACAAGAAAATTTGGCTGAAAATATCCCTTTTAAAAAATAATTAGACATGAAAATACAGTAAAAATATAATTCCGAAAACAGTATCAAGTGCTTATTGATAACCCAAAAACATTGACTCTGGAATTTTAAATGTGGTGCAATATCATAAAAAGTGAATAAAACCTGGTTCAATGGTGATGATAAAAGGCTGAAAACTGAGCTTCATCAATTGTTACAAAGACACTCGCCTCTTGATTGATGTTGAAATAAATGTACTTCGTAAAGTACTATAAAGGAAAAAAAATTGGAAATAAAGCAGATGATTGATGAATACCATGCGTTACGAAATTATCTAATCAACTTTATAAGCTCTTATATTCAGCACTATCTATGGGGTTTTGGCCTTTTTTTTTTTTATGTAATTCTATCCGATGTTTTCTATCTTTCTGAACTGCATATTTTGTATAATATTTGCAGGGTTTAATTTTTTTTGGACATTCCTATTTCATACATATGGAAAATATTAATTAATATGTATGTGTTATAAACAACTTCTGTCTTATTTTGTTTTCATAATTTATATAATAATGAATTATTGTATTAAATTGTTGATGACAGACATTTTAGCTATTATTATTGTTATAAGCACTTCATAAAGTTCTTTGTAAATATAATTTTATAATTGTATTTTTTTGTTTTATTGAGGTTTGTTTGGGTTTTCAGTTTAAATTGGTGTTCAATAGTTATTAATAGCAGGTACATTACCGAACACAGAAACTGTTCGCTGTTGTTATTTTTTAATATTATATTTATTTTGTTATTATTAATCTGATGTTACTATGTTTGTCAAATATGAAGTAATAATATTAATTCACTTCATAAAATTATTTATCAAATATATAAACTACATTTTAAAAAGATTATAATAATATACTTAATTTATTGATGATTTAAAATTGAGAATCTTAAAGCTTTAAATGTCTTCATAGAAAAAATGGAATATTTAACTACCGTAATTTATTTTGCGAAACACATTAATAAAAATGGAATAATTAATGTATAATTATTTTCATGTTGCTTATAATTCAATATATATTTTTCGTAGGTTTGAAATATATTTATCATTATAAGAAACTTTTCATATTACCACTAATTTTAGAATATATTGTATGAAAAATCTCATCATTTCCTTTATGAACTCTCTCTCTGTGTGTGTGTGATAATTTTTGCTGTTCTTTATTTTTATATTCTCATGTTCTTACGACTCCTCGATGGAAGAATAGAACAGTCTCATTAGTCTCTTAATAAT
>JAPDSC010125726.1:476-36286 GCA_026290005.1 Latrodectus geometricus
TAGCACAATATCAATATTTACTGTTTATAATGTGTTTTAAGCTTTATCTTATAATTAAATAAAGAAATGCTTTGCTATAATGCAAGACATTATTTAACTATAAAACTATATTACAACTTAAAAAAGAAAAAAAAATACTTTATTACTTAAAAAGAATTAAAGGATTACAAATTGTTTCCTTTTCTGTAAATTTTCTTCTATAAAATTCAGTATTTCTAAATAGCTTCAGATTCAATATCTGAGATGTAAATCTTTGTTAATAATGACATTAATATTGAATTATGAACATGTCTAATATAATTATAGTTTAAGAGTAAAACCAAAATTGTCAAATAGTATTGGGATAAAACATTATTTGATAAAGTTGGCTAATATAAATTAAAATTGTTACATTATTCACTTAATGACGCAGTGATTTAAAATAAAATAATTTCATTAATAACTTTGCATACGAAAATACTTTTTTAATGATCTAAAATATTAAAGCTGCGAGATGAAATTAGATTGATTTCTCTTTATTAAGAAATTCTCAAAATATTCAAGCAAATTACTCCTTCATGACACTCTAATATGATACAGTGTTGCCTTTCGTCATATTTTAACAATCTAAAACTTTTAAAACACAAAATATAAAAAGTTTAGTTAAAAACTAATAATTTGAGAAATAAATATTAATTAATGGATATTTTTGAATGCATAAAAATAGCCTGAGAACAACTCAGAATCATTACATAATTTTCAGACAATGAGTAATATTACGTTTTAGTTATATACAATATATTTTATGAAAATTAATTAATTTTCAGTATATATTAAGTGTTAACTTAAATCAATTCTAGACATAACTTTACTAATAAATTTTACTATCCTTTATCAATATTTATTAAATCAAACAGGATATAATTAATGAATCTTATATGATATTATTGAATTATGAGATTATCATGTAAGAATGGAATTAGTGTTTGGGCAACAATGCCAACACAATTATAGTTCTTTCTTTCTTATTATCCTAATAACAATATCTTAAATAACTTAATAAGAAAATATTAATATAATTGGATTTATGTTAACATTATTAGAAAACATAGATGATATTTTATAAATTTACCCTGTATTTTTCATTATATGCGTATTTAAATACAGTCTTCAAAGAAACCTCAATATTTGTTTAGATTGATGTTTTATTTTAAATTGGAGTTAAAACCACTATAGAACTTAAAGTCATGTAAGTAATTTTTTTATATATATACTAACGACTTTAAGCAAGTCCATAAAAATATAATATACTTTAAATTTCAATTTTTTTTCAATATTGAGATATGTTTATGTGAAGTCAAGCTCCAAATTCATTAACTTCTTTCTTTAGACATTAAAAATGTTCTTCTAATAGATAAAGAACAATCATTTTAAAAATGTATACATTATTTGTAATACTTACGTGGATGACCAAGTAATATCTTCTCTGGTACATGTTAATGAAGGCATTATTTTTATGAGTTTTGGCAGCACCTAAAGAAATATCGATATAGAAAGATTTTGGGGAAAAATATTGTAATGGAAAAACACCGTAGTAAATATTTTCTTGAACAAATCAATATTACTTTAAGTAGTAAAACAATGTTTTAAGATGAAAAAAAAAATTAAAAAGTTACAGATTAGGAAGTACCTGTTATACTTCTAGTAATCAGCACTGTTATCTTTAAAATATAATCAAATAAGTTCATAAGGAGTTATGTACTTACATATATAAAAATAACTAAATTTTGATAATTTTAAAGAGCACATTTTTATATTTAATTAAGAAATTTAACTACTGAAGTCGATTATTGGAAAACTTTCCTTAATGATTATTTTTTAAAATTAAATATTTCAACTAGTGAGATTTTTCCAAAATAATATTGATGTAAAAAAATGATATTAAAAAGAAATATTTAAAAATTTTAACAAATGAAAATTAAATGATTTTCGAAAATGGATTTGTAAAGAAACATATTTTTTACAAACTGTATTTAATACATAATTCACACAATGCTCATAACTATTTACTAAATTACCATAAAAATTCAAGAATTTTTAAAGTAATTAATGATTTTAAATATTTCAAAATTTGATTAATAAAGGAAAAATTAAAATATTATAAAAATAATTTAATTTTCTTTAATCTATTTCTAATTTTAGGTATAAATTGAAATTGAACATTTGGGAAAGATATAAGGAAAAGAAAATTCATACTAATGTTCATCTAAGCCAAAGTACTTTGGATATTATAAAGAGTAAACTGACGTAAACGAAATAAGAAACTAAAACGACATTATTTTAATTGTTATTTAATAAATTTCATAAATTTATTAAATAATTTAAGTATAAATAATTATTAATAATAATTAATCATTAAGTATAATAATTAATTATTAAGTTTAATAGTTAAAATAATTATTAGCATAAATTTCTAATAATTATTTTGCAGAATAAAAAATCCTATAAAATTTTTATATTTCAAAACATTCTTTCAATAATGTTCTAATTAAACTTTAAAATACATATTAAAATTTAAAATTTTAATATGTATATTTCTAATAATATTTTTGTCCATAATTATATAAAACAAAAATATAAATAAATAAGTTAAATATATAACATTTTAATTAGAGTGCTTTTTACAGTTCATTTTTCAGCTTAAGGTAATTTCGTTAAAATTTCCTAATACTCACATATTTTGATATACATAGTTAGTACATATAATTTTTTTACAACAATAGTAATATAATGAGAGTAATATAATAATTTAAAAGCAACGCTTAACATTATTTTTTATTTCATTTCTAAAAAAAAACATACATGTTTATTTATTTTCCGTAACAAATTAGAATTATTTCTTTTGCCTGATATAAATTTCCCAAAATAATGCATATATAATAAATATTTGCTGAAACACCTAAAAGAAAGTTATGTTTTCAAAATTATTGCTCAAATTACTTTATTTCAGAAGTAATTAATATTTATTCATTTACCTCTGAAATTAAATGTTAGTGATTACAAAATTTTAAGGGATTCACATTATTATTCATTCCATATCATAAGAAAGCCATAATTAAGATTGTTTTGTTTTTGATTTCTTTTTTTATTTTTTCTTGTAGTAGCGAATAACAATCTAAAAGAGAGAATGGATCTGACTAAAATTAATATATATCACTGTCTTCACATTGAGACTTTTTTCGTAGGAAGATGTTTTTCTCATGAATCGCCTTATATAATAGGATTTATTAGAGAATACCTTGTTTATTAAAATTTCTTTCCTTCTCTGCCTGTAAATTATAATCTTGAAAAGGTATAATTCTTGTTTATTTGAATTTATATATTTTCTCATTATATTATGACAGCTTTAAATATTTTATACATCAAAGAAAAATATTTATACTGTCATATTGATATTAGATTTTATCAAAAATCAAAATATTTATAAGGAAGTTTCAAATTTATAATATTAAAGATAAGTAAATTTGGAATTTAGGAAACATTTGAGACATGCTATTAACATAATTTTTATTAAAATAATGTATAGCAGTCTTTTTCTAAAATATATGAGCTTCATTTTTTATTTGAAAAAAATCAAGAAAGTTTCTTTTTTTTAATGTAATGCTACCAGAATTATAAGAGTCAAAGTAAAAAAAAATAAGTTTTGCTTAACTCAATTTTCAAAAGCGTTATTTTTTAATCTTCACTTGAATGTTTTAAATTAATTTCGTATGCTTTATTACAGTTTCGCTTTTAAAATTAGATTTCTAAGGAAATTCTCGCCTAAAACATTACTTTAAAATCCACTAATGAATACGAAAAAATTTTAAAATAAAATAAGTTATTCGTTAAAAAAGCTATTTTTAAAGCTTAATTTTCATAAAAATAAAAATTAACTATCTCAACTAAATACGAAAAACGCTAACATATCTAAGCAAAAATATTTTGAAGAAAAATTTTTTCATACTGTTTGTAAATATACAGTTGAATTTATCATTGCATACAATTAAAATATTTTTATAAAATATTCTAAGGTTATCTTCGAAAATGTATTTTTAAGAGTCACATTTAAATTCAGGAGTCTATTTGTTCTAAAAAAGTTTATATATTTTTTTAATTTATTTTATATGCTTCCATATTTATTTTATTACTATATTTTGCGAGAATTTATACATTTTAAAGAATGTGTTTACATGTCGAATTTGACAAATTCATACTTTTTCTGGCTTATGAATATTAAAACATGTGTAAACAAATTCGTTAAAAAATACTAAAACATAAAATCACACATAAATAAGCTTCATTAAAACAACAAATATTACTGTAGAGAAGTTTATTGTTTTCTTATTTTTCAGGAAGACGAGCATTTTAAATTCTGACATTGCTATATTTCTCGATTAAACTATATTTTGTCTATTTTGTCTTGATTAAACTATAATGTTATTTTGATTTAAATCATTATTTTAAAAATGTTTAGTTATTTCAATACTTTATAATACCTCTTAATTCTTGACGTTAGAATTATGATAAATAATATAATTAAACTTTATAACATTAAATCCTTTTTGCAATAAAATATAATAATAATTAATAAATGATGATGAGCTATTTTCTATTATTATCATGAGAAATTTAATTATTAAACCTTAAGAGTAGTGTATTGAAAATAGATATAATTGTTTCATTATATTAAAGGTCATTATATAAATTTTCTGATCAAATTCTCAACTGAATTGAATTAATACACCCAGATTATTTGAAAAATAATTTTGGATGAATTAAATCAGATCTAACAACTATTTTTAGTTAAATTTTAAAAGTTAGCAAATATTTGTTTCTCAGAAAATATTTCATCTAAAAAATATAAAAATACTTATTTTAATTTGTATTTTGAGTAATTATACATTACCTCGAATGAATAATTATGCATTATCTTTAAGCGAATAAACTTATTTGGTGCCTTTCAGTTAAATAATTTATAATGCTTGGTGATTTCTTAATTATTTCACATTAAGCAGATTACTTTTAAGAGGATATTCATGATTCTCTCTAAATTAAATGTAGATCGCAATAGAAATTAATATTAATGAATTAAGAAAATCCATATCAAAGCTTTGAAGTTTTGGTTACCATTTTATTCATATTTACTGATTATTGTGTTTGAGTTAAATTAATAATTAATTGTAAATTTAAAATTTTCCCCAGACACAAACATTTTAAAAAATTTCACAAGATTATCGAATTATAGAAAGTAGAATTTTATTTCAGATGATTTCAAAAAGAGATTTATTTATGCATATTTATATGTAAGAAGAATATTGAATAATACGGAAGTTATTATTATAATAAATATTGTTTATCTTTTTAATAACTAATAATAATATTTTTCTAATAGCAATTTCCATAACATAGATCACAAATTTAATCAACTTTATAAATCAGATTTTGTAAGATAAACTGTTTTATTATATTTTGAACTTTAAGCACAGAAACATACAAAAAAATTATCCTGATATCTTTTATGATCATAAAAATTTTAAATGAGTTAATTATGAATATAATTGTTTAACTCGTATAATTAAATTAGTTTAAAAGGCAAACAATATTAATATTTTCAATTTTAAATAAATTGAAATGGTTTTATTATTTCTTTTAATATTTGATTATGTTTTTCTCCATAAAATAGTTTCGTTTTTTAAATATTTTCCTTTTTCAATATTATTAAGCTAACAATATAGTTGGGCTTGTATTATACAGCAGATTTTTTTCATTTAAAACTTTTATATTGGTTTTTTTTATAATTTATTTTTATGTTACTGAGAGTTATAATTTATTTTGTGCAAGAAACATTTTAACTTCATTATTTTCTTTAATTTCAGATTTCCTTTTCCTTTTTTCTTAATCATACCATACATTTTATGTCTTAGCAGTATTACTTTTATTTCTATTTATTTATTTAGTTATATAAGACAATAATTTTCTTTTGTATTCTATGAAATCAAAAAAGATACAGTAAAATAGGTTTTTTTTTTTTTTTTTTTTTTTTTTTTTTACGTACAAAAAATATGTTATCTTCAATATAATTTAAGAGTATCAGAGTTTGTTATTTTCTTTAACATACCTTCTCAAACCTATGAATTTTATATGGGAAATAATTGCATAATATTTTACGAAATTTTTGGAGTTGCGTTCTCAAGAATTCAGTCTTGACACAAATGTATTTACCATCAAATCTAATTACATTACATTGATATGTTGTATTGTGTTTCGATGGCTGTGACAGATTAAAAGGCGTTTCCATATATATATATATATATATATATATATATATATATATATATATATATATATATATATATATATAAACTGCTTAGAATAGAATCGGAATTTTCATCACCTGTTCATTAATCAAAGGATATTCATTTTTTATGATAATCCGAAATTGAGATGTTTGTAAGGAGGAATGAAATCTACATTTGAGAGTTTTTTCAGATAATATGTTGATGAGGCTTTCCTTTAGATGAATGTTTAAATTATACTGAATGTTTGCATCTAACGGATCTATTATTCACATATTACTTTCTTTGGGATATTCATGATTTGGGTAATAATGAGCAAAATATTTTGTATGTGATTCCAAATGTTTTTAGCAATAGTTACTATAATTGCTGGTTAAAATCATTCCCTTTCACGTGTTCATCAAAATTAGAAAACATTTGCAAATTGTCTTCGACTAACAGCGTATGCCACATAAATATTTTCCTTTGAAACTGTTTTCACACTACATACCAATTTTAACTTGTAGTGTGAATATTTCCTTAAGTTATCTTTGCAAGGATATGTTTAGTTCATTTAACAGGGAAAAGTATCTATTAAATATGCAATCTCTTTTCAAGCTATTTATTGTTGGAAAGAAATGTTTTCACTTTTACTGGCCACCGGTGTAGTTTTGTTGCGGATCACTCAATCTTAGCGGACTACACTTTGGCAACTGCTGCATTTAAGGAAGTAATTTATTAAATAAACAATAAAAATAATCTTTCCTGATAATACTGGTAATGCACTATAATAAGTATGTTGAGTACATAGTGAAATTATATCTTATTTACCTGTATTAAATTAATGTATCATTTCAAAGTTAATATTTTCATACTTCTCCTTGTGAATAATATTTTATGATAGCTGTAATATAATGTCGAGAGATTTTATATTTAAACTATAAAATGATGTTTAAATTTTTTTTTTCTTTAAACTTGAAGTAATTACTTTATCCCTGTTTGGATGATTTTAGACAAGCAAAAGAAGAGTAATTTTATTCCATATCAATATTCTGACAAATATTTTTATATTGAAAATGTGGTTTTTATAAAGAAAATATAATTTTAAGCATATAATTTGCACATAAATTTGTATAATATAATTATACAAGTGTTCATACATTTTTTTCATTAATTTTAGGAAGAAAATAAATAATGCCATATATTTTTAAAGTGACACATTATTTACAAAATCATTTGCAATTTTTCAATGCTTTAAAATTATTGCATTTGTAGTTTCAAATATTGTTTATACATTTCTCCATGCCATTAGATACATTAAACTTAAATCCTAGAGAAACATTTTAACATCAGGAATAATTAGTAGTAAAGATTATGAAGCTGTTAAATAATTTCCCGAACATTACAGGTAAGAAAATAAAAATAAATATAAGTTCCTTCAATTTTTTTTACTATAAAATTTTATCTTGAAGACATTATGGTAAATTAAGGTACGTTCCACTTAAATATTCCTATATTTTCCATATACAAAAAATACAATTGTGAAAGTTAAATATATGATTCTATTATTTTTTTAACAAAATGTAATGCACATTAAGAATTGTATATAGCATGTTGCAAGCAATGCTCTATACAATCCTTAATTTTGAAGAAGTTTCGCAAAAAGATCAATTATAGAAAATAGAATATTAATTTGTTGCTTAACTTATTATTTATTGCTTAATGAACGTTTTTAATATACATGAGAACATATATATACATTAAGCGACATTAAACTTTCAGATTTAATATTAAATCCACAAAACAAATGATAAGAATAAATAATTTTATTGCGTCTTTATTGCATTTAAAATTTGTATTTTTTCACATTGCCTCAAAATTGTTTATAAAAATGAAAACTGATCTTGAGTAATGCATCAAATATGACAAAAAAAGTTATTTTGATTAATAATTCAATTTATTTGAAAGATTTGTGCAAACGTTACTTCGAATCATGAAAGTTTCCTAATCTAAAAAAAATCGTTTAAAAATAAAAATTTTTTAAATTTTTTCAGACAATTACAAAATTTTCAGACAATTACAATTTCAGACAATTACAGAAATAGTGAAATTTCAGTTAAATTTACGTGGCATATCAAAAGATGAGTAACGAACCTGCATAATATAATCCTTGGTACACAAGGTAAATTTCAAAAAATTTTTATAAGTCATGGGGGATCTATGTTATTTCCGTCAATTCTTCTCTGTTTATGGCACTTTGTGTCATATTTCTTAACACTACATGTTTTGCTCATAGTCATTAATTGTTCAGTCGTGACAATCATGAACACAATTTCATTTATCATTTGAGCTCTTTTTAGAAATTAAGAACTTCTTCTAGATATTTGATACATTATTTATATTTGTTTCAATTTCCGCTTCGTTCCTCTCTGAAATATGAGTTTACAAAATTCATTAAATTTAGTTGTCACAAACTGCATTGATAAATTAATGCTTGCCCATACTACTTTTTATAAATGATAATGTTTTTTTAGATTTATTGACTTAGATGCGTAGTAAATTATCTTATCATAAAAATTACTTCTTAAAAATAAAAAAGAATAACATTTCGAAATTAAATTTTTGAGCATTCTTATTAGAATTGAAGGAAATTATACTTATAATGATATTTTGATATTTACGATAAAACTAATATAATTTCAATTTTAAAATTGATAAACTAATTGTTTAAAACTCTAAAGTTTGGATTAAAATTTATAAAAGTTTTCTTCCTTAATAACTTAAGTAAAATTTATATTATTTGTAATATTTTGAATAAATTTAAGAAATAACTAAGCAAACTAAAAATATTTTACTTGATAATGATATTCCAATTAATTTTATTAAACTTTATATATTTAGTAATTAAAATGGCTTTTAATAATGAAATGAATGATTGCTATAAACTACAGAAGTGTCAACCAATCTTTAATTGCCTTGCTAGAAACTTGAAATACTAATAGCATTTAAGCACAGTATTTTAACTTATGTTTCTATTCTTCTCTTTATGTTCTGTATTTATTCCGCCCACCATGTCTGGTGGTTAGAGTACCTGCCTACGGATGAGGAGGACCTGGGTTTGAATCCCGGCTGGGGCATGAATGTTCTTTCTTTTTCTCTCTCTGTATTTCTTGTCCTTTCCTCAGATGATGGATGAATGTGCTATATAAACTAGTTTGTGGTGGTGTGGAGTGGGCGATGTTACTCGTACCTCGTGACTTGGTTCACAGGTGCCCACCCGTTAATGATAAAACGAGTAGCAGTTTCTGGCCTTGTCACGGGAAATGGGTTAATTACTCAAGGGTGCTCTCCATTATAAACAAAAAAAAATATTGTTTGCAATGTGCACTTCTGGCTAATATAAATTTGGTTGTTTTGAATTTAAAAAAAGTTAAGACAAATTACTTCCTGTTTGGTCTTACTTAAATTTAAAACATTCTTTGATATATCATCCAGGTGTAATGGCTTGATTTCAATTTTAATCCTCAGCATTTCAGAAACACAATACTTCATGCCAATATGGTCAACAACCCTGATGAAGCTGGCAATGTTGATATTTCATTAAAATTGATTTATTCTGAGTATTTTTTATTCAGTATGCTTATTTAAACGACTCAACCTCTTAATTATATAATGAAGTTTACTTTGTCTACTCACCGCATGTTCCATCCGTTTGCTGTATTTGAATAGTCATGTCTAACTGCTTTATTGTTTTTTTATTTGTTTTTAATAGTTAAGAATATTCTATTATTTATCATATGGTAATTCAAGCAGTTGTCTAGATATATAGATACAATTTTAACTGCTTTTGACCTTAATGTATTGACGCAATTATAAATTTTTATATTAAACGATATAGTCATGGTATTAATATATATATATATATATATATATATATATATATATATATATATATATATATATATATATATATATATTATAAAAATCAATATAATAGAAATCTCTCCTATATTGAAATTTTTTTAATTTTGGCTTAATGACTTAAAGAATTTAGTTTAACTTACCATCAATATTTACTAAGAACTACTTTCAAGCATATTTCTAATTTACAGCAGCATAAAAACTCTCAAAAAATTCAAGCAATTTATTAAGATGTAGTATGAAAACAAAAAATATGTTAAAGTTTTAACTAAGACAAGCTTTTATTTTAATAAACCTATAACTCAATTGAAATAGGTAAGACAAATACAAGTTGATATTTTACTAAGATTTTTTGGCTTCATTTTAATTCATTTTAGTGTTCTATTTTCCTTATAATGTAAAACTACATGCTTGATATATATGTAAATCTAAATATATGTAACAAGATAGTAATATAACATATGAATGTTTAAGGCCTGACCATAAAGTCAACAATTTGTGTTTTATCCTAATTCAGTCAGATCTATTTGTAGTTATTGAGAGGAGATGTTAGTACTGATTTGAGATTGTCATTAAATTACAGATATTAACCTAAGAAACATGGGTATGTAAAAGGTAATCGTAAGGCAACAAACAAAACAAAATTTGGAATTTGGAATTCATGTTCCACAAGAATGAATTATTTTTATGTATAAAGAAAATATTAAAGAAATGGAAATTTAGTATTTCCTTATTATGGTTTTATTTCCTGGATAATAATTAATAAATTAAAAATATTTTTCATAACAATATTTTAAGCATTTCATTTTAAAAAGTAAAATGGTATTATAAAATTATTTTTAAGGAATATGTGTAATATATCATGAAAATTACTAATTATTATTAATAATTGTTGTCAGAAATATTGTTATATTAATTTTTATATCCGATTGATTGGAGATGAGTGATTATTTGCAAAATGTATTGAAACTTGACTACCAAAAGAAAGTTCTGATTTAAACCAAGATGTACGGTGTCGTAGTGCAAACGACATAAAAGGAGCCGCAGAGGAAACAGATGTTACTGTAAATACATTCTGTAACAATTCCTCTCGGCAGTAGTTTTGTAAAATATAAAAGAAAGGAAACATAAAAATTGTAATATAAAGAGACAAGGGTAATAAAGAAATAAAACTATATATTTGAAAGTGGCACCCGAAAACTGCACTTAAAGTTTATTGCAGTTTTCCATCCCAGGGTCCTTTTCCCCTTGGGATGTATGGGTGGTCCATATGAAATTAAAATATTCTCCTTTTTGTTTGTGTGTGGCCAATCAAGGGTTTTGGAGGGGAGATTTCTGACCATTCCCTGGAAGCCTAACACCGATGAGATACAAGAAAATATCCAATAGAAGAAAATGGGAGGAGATATGAGTGCAATAAAAGTTAAGGAGTTGAAGATGGAGAGGTATTCAGATTCAGTATTCAGATTCTGATTCAGATTTCAGAATTCTCAGATGATGATATGATTGGAAAGAACTACAACAACAACAATAAAATAAAGGAGTTGAACCGAGGAAGACGCTAAGCCTCCGACGAGGGATATGGATTGAGACCTATGTGACCCCGATTAGATATGGGAGAACCAAGAATTCGATGAGATAGAAATATAGTTCTCCGATGATAGAGTGAAATTGGTGGAGAGGTGAAGCAGACTTACCCAAATGAGAGACATGGAGCAGACGGGGTGATACTGGAGCAATGCGATGATGAAAGGAGAGCCTAAAGAAAGTGTATCAGCAACTGTACTGACCTACCAAGGGGGATGCACTATAAAGGGGATGAGTCATTTTAATCTCTTCTTCAGGACCCACTGGCCGCACAATGTTTTATAAATATGCTTTGATATGTTGTTAAGATAATAAATCATTAAATTTAAATATTTAAAATGTTAATACTATAAAAAATTGTTATTATTACTACTTTGTGTGTCTAACATGTTCTCTGTAAGACTCCTCCACTATTCACCACAAATTGGTGCCGTGACTATTTTTCAATTTTGATACCTAGGACATATATTTGGTACCGTGGCTCTTTTGCAATTTCAATACCTTGTACAATAATTTGATGTCGAGACTGTTGTTTTTAAACTTTGTACTTAGGAAATTATTTTGATACTGTGTGTTATTAAAATTAAATATTATAAAGCCGGTACTTTTAAAAAAAAAAAAAAAAATTTTTTTTTGTTTGTATTGTCCTTAAATTTGGTATCATTGAAAAAAAAATTTTGAAGGAAGAAATAATTGGAGTTAGAGAACTTTTAGAATAATTTTGAGAAACGAATTAAGAGTTAATAATTCTGAAATTATAAATGAATAAATTTTAAACGTAAAATATTGAATGCTTGGATAACTGTAATTTAAAAGTATTTTAAAAGATAGAATATATGGGTACAATATTCAACAAATATTATGAATATATATATGTATGAGACTGTTGAAGAGTATAATAAATATGTATATATAATGATACAAATTATAAATAATATTGATAAAAGTATTGGTTTTACAATTGTTTGTTAAATATCTGTGAGTAACAATTCAAGTAAATATTTATTATTGTAGTAGTATATGCATATGTATAGTATACTTTAAAAAAAAAAAAGTTACAATATTTAGATATTCAATATTATTGTAATTATTTGAATGATTAATATGCCTAGATATAGAGTTCAGAATTTAGATCCTAATCTCGATGATAATAGTACACATTCGCAAGCTAATATGGCAATGATTCAATTAATATCAAATTTTGAAGGTGATAAAGAATCGTGCGAATTTTGGTTTAACCAATTCGAAAGTGTAGCTTCATTGGCAAACTGGGGTGATTTTGAAAAAATTACAATTTTAAAATCCAAATTGATAGGCGCAGCGAAGAGATTTTTGATTGAAGATATTCAATTACAAAGAGAAACCTCTTTTGAAAATATAAAAGAAAAATTTTTAGAGCATTTTAGTGAAAAGCAATCGTTAATTGAATCAAATTTACAGTTATCAACTACGCAAATGTTTGAGCAGGAATCAGTAAAGACGTTTGCTGAACGTATCAGGCGAGCAGGTAGTCGCTTTATCGGTGTTTCCCAGATTATCAACAGAGAAAGTAAAGATATGTTTGATAAATTACTCCTATCGAGATTTATTGAGGGTCTTCTCCCAGAATTACAAAAAGAAGTCATATTGAAAAATCCCCAAACATTTGAAGAGGCTGTGAAACTTGCCAGTGATGTGCAACATGCAGCATCCCTTTATGTTAAGTTAAGAGTAAATTCAGTAAACTCGATAATTAAAGAAAAAACTGAAACCGCAAATAATATAAGGCATGGAAATGTTAATGCTGATGGGGATAGGCAATGTTTGTTTTGTGGAAAGGTAGGGCATTTTGCTGCAAATTGCTTTCATTTAAGTAAATTAAATGAAAATTTTTCAAAAATGAATTTCTCAAAAATACAAGCGGAAAAAAGTAATAGAAATAATAACGAAAATTTTAATTGGGGTAATAGATTTGCATGTCCGAATCAGCGAAGGAGTGACCGATATGAGGGGAATAGCAGAGCGTTAAACTCGAATGCCCAGGGCAGAAAATACGTAGCCAGTCAGCCAGGAAAGGCGAAATTAGGGGTGGAGCGAAAATTCGAAAAGGAGAAAACAGCTCCCAAAATAAGTAAACAAAAAAATAGGAAGGGATACAGTAGCGTAGAGGCGCTTTCTATGAACAATACACAAATCGGTGTAATAGTTGAGGAACAAAATAAATACAAGAAAAGCGATGTAATAAATTTAAATAGCGAGGCTCTTGATTTAACAACTAAACATAAGAATGAAATTATAAAAACTACAGGAATTTTAAATAATTCTATAAAATGTAATAAAAGGGACTTACCAATTGTAAGGGGAATTGTAGTGGACGAGTCGTTGAATGTGGGGGATGGATTTGAAGTGGAGGATCTGTCGGCGAGAATTCTATTGGATACTTGAGCCTCAGTGTCTCTGCTGTCCCAGCTGAAATACAATAAAATAAAACAGTATACAAAAGTTAAGAGCATTCCTAAGCAAATAAATATCGTCACAATTACCGGGGAAAAAATTTATTATAATGATTGTGTAGAAATGTCTCTTAAAATAGGAGGTAAAGTTATAACAGATAACTTTTTCGTAACTAACCAAAAATTTCCTTCGGATTATGATGTTATTTTGAGTTACAAAGCAATAAAAAGCGCTAATATATGCGTAAGCGGAAACAAAAATTATATATCTATTGATAAGGAAATAATTAGGATGGAGGAAAATAAATTTGGGTATAATGAAAACCGTAATATTTTGAAATGTATTAACAAAAATAGCAATATTAAAAAAATCACAGGAGTAAAGGATTCCCGTGAAACAAACTCAGAGCTGAATTATAGTGAATCATCACGAAAGAAGGGGGGATGTCAGGCAGCGGTTGGTCAAGCGGACCCCTTTTCGAGACAGGCGCCGGACATCACCGCACCAGCCAATCAACACCGAACAGAGAGCGTGTCGAGGGAGAAATTTGTGTCGAACATAAGGAATGAGCAAGTGATGGATTTGAAACAATTAAGTTTAGCAAATATTAGAGAAAAAGCGAAAGATGATGTAGAGATAAGTCGAATTACTGAAGGTTTAAATAGAGGTAAACTACCATTTAAACAGGAAATAAGTCGGTTTTATATAGACAAATCAACAGGTATACTTATGCATTTAGGGAAAATAAAAGGTAAAAAGGAATTACAACCCCAAATTATATTACCGAAAAGTTTACAGAAGTACGCCATTCAGACTTCCCATATGACTCATTTAGGAGCTGATAAAACTTATCAGGGCGTAATTAGTAAGTATTGGTGGCGAGGAATGTACGCACATGTCCGAAATTATGTGAATTCGTGTGAAACATGTGGAAAAGTTAAGCCAAACAGACAAAAGAAAAGAGAATTCGGGAATGTACCTATTCCAAATGAACCAGGCGAAATTTTAAGTGTAGATATTTGTGGACGTTTTGCGACAGGACACTATGTAATTAGTTGTATAGATAATTTTTCTCGGAGAATCGAACTATTTCCAGTAACGAATATAAAAACGGAAACAATAGTTCGAAAATTATTAAAATATATGTCCGCTTATGGTAAGGTCAAGTTTATATTTTCAGATAGAGGTGGCCAATTTTACGGCAGAAATGCATAGAGAATTAAATCGACAGTTAAAGATTAGAAATTTATTTACTACTCCATATCATCCCGCTGCAAACGGTAAGGTGGAGCGAATTCATGGATCTCTTAAGAATACGTTACAGTCATTAGGCAATGAAATAGATTTTGAATTAGCGGTGAATTTACACGCTGCATTTTATAATAATTGTATACATCCAGCTACTGGATTTACTCCAAATCAGCTATTTTTCGGGAGAGATCTCAAGTTGCTAACGGATAATTGGGAAATAAACCCCCAGGCACAAAAATTTCTGAGTTATAATACATTTTATGAAAAAACTGTTCAAACATTTAATACATTTCAGAAAGAGGCTAAGGAAAATCTAATTAAAGCACAAACAACACAAAATTTAATACAAAAAAAGAAAGCGTGTTCTTCTAAGGTGAAAATAGGGGACATGGTATTTTTAGATGAATCGACACGTTTCCGTCGTCGTTTTACAGGACCTTTTCAGGTCATAAAGATTAATTCACCAAATGTGGTGACTATTGAATCAAGGTTTTCCCCAAGTATTTATACTAGAAAAGTAAATACAGCTCGACTGAAAATAATGAGCGAACGACGCTCACATTTATGCTAAGCATGAGTAAATACTTTTGCCCTACCGGAGGACAAAAGCGTCGGGAAAGGGTCAGTCCCTCTTAGCGGGAAGAAGGAACAATGGCGACGGGGTGAATACATGTCATGATGGAGAGGTCATAAACATAGGACACAATGAACAAAATTTATATAAGCCCTAAATTTACAATGGCAAAAGGATGTTAGAGAATTTAAGAAAAGGAAAGGAATAAATGGGTTTACTTACATAAAGCCTGAAAAGAAAAAGGTTAATTTTTTACTTTACCTCTGTTACACAGGCGAAGCGATTCTGACAAAATGTTTCCAACAACAAAAAAGGAAATGGCTAATTTTTCCCCTTTCCTTCCTTCAAAAGTACTGGTCAACAAACCGGTTGTCCCACTCCAAACTGGACTTCTGGGTCCTGCGAGCGTAAGGGGGGGATTCCCCTAAGAACTCTCTTTTTCTCCCATCGTTGTTACGGGGAACAGGCGTTTTTGCACTTTTTAATTATTTATTGATAGTTCTCGATTTATTAAAGCAAATATTACTACGGCGTTTAAGAAACATTGTTAACAAAATGAGAAAGTGAGAACTGTGGTGAAAAGCAGTTAAATAAAGCAGGAAAATTTTAAAATATTGATAATTGTATAATATTTTTAAAATAAAAAAAAAGGACCAAATTAAAAATATCTCACGATTTAATAAAATATACATATGGATATACGTTGTTCACTTATAATTTTTTTTCACTTGTATTTGTATTTATTTTTTTTAATTTTACTTATTTTTGCTTTCTGTTAAATATATTTGGCCAGTGGAAATGAGAGAGATGACTCACTCGTAACTATGATTATATATAGATTTATATTTCTTGCATAGACGGTACTTAATTGATCTACAGTATTCTTATGGACTTATAAGAGAAATGTGAACTATTTGAGTATATAACATGAAAAAAATGAATATGTGCATTGTGATTCATGAACATTTACCGATTGTGCTGATATTTAACATGGACTGTAAATATCTTATATGTAAATTTTTTTATAATGAAATGTTTTTACTGTTTTATAGAATATGGAAGGCTGATATGAATGCTTAAATCCAATGAACTGTATCTGCTAAGGTGATACTGTATAAATTGTAAGATTATTCATGTGAAATTTGATAAGTTGGTAAAATATTGTGAGACATGACGGTTGAAGGATTGGCTCTCAAATTCTATATGCCTGATAGTCTCATGATAACTTTTGATAAATTTTCTATTATTTACTCGTCATATATATATTTTGCTTAAATTGTTAAAAAAAAAAAAAAAAAAAAAAAAAAAAAAAAAAAAAAAAAAAAAACAAGTGTCGTAGTGCAAACGACATAAAAGGAGCCGCAGAGGAAACAGATGTTACTGTAAATACATTCTGTAACAATTCCTCTCGGCAGTAGTTTTGTAAAATATAAAAGAAAGGAAACATAAAAATTGTAATATAAAGAGACAAGGGTAATAAAGAAATAAAACTATATATTTGAAAGTGGCACCCGAAAACTGCACTTAAACTGCACGGATTATTCAAAAAGACAGTATCTATAGTTACGGAATACAAATACTTAAAAATAGAATATTGACACAGAATATAAAATAATGATACTTTTAAAAATATTTGAAAATATAAGATAAAGTATCAAATAAAAAAGATAAATTACATATAAATATATTTAGAAATTTTCTGTTGAAGACATATATTTGAATGAGATATAAATTAATGTAACACGTGCATGTCAAATAATATTATTAAATGGTTGTAATAGAATTAGATTATTTAAAATAATAATAATTTTGCACGTATAATTCTACCAAATAAACTGTACTTTGTACGTATAATTCTACCAAATATTTTTTATGGATATCATTCATTAATCTCCTTGGATATACTTGATCACAAAATATATATTTTAGACCAGTTCTTCTTATGACAAAAATGCAAAATTACTGCGATCGACTGATTTATTAGCAACTAAATTTTTATTTCAGAATTGTATTAAAATTACTCAGGTATCCGAAAAATAAAACTGCTTGCAAAAATAAAGAGAACATATGTAATTTAATTTAATTTCGAGAAATAGTTTATAATTTAACAAAATAAAATTAAATGATCTGGAAATTCTTTTCTTAACACTCATAAAATGTAACTGAATGAACTCTATAGGTACTTCTTTAAGTATTATATTATGGAAGATTAATATTTCCGCCAACTCGCCAAACTCTTTTGACAAATCTCTCTCTCACGCCAACTTGAGCAACAAAAATACATAAGAACAACATATCACTGTGAGAATAGAATCCTGCCAAGTCGCGGCGATGACTAGTACAATGATCTATTATCTCATTTTTCTTACAATTCTATTCATCACATTTTTGCTGACCCGTTTTTTCCTTCAGTTCCCCTCTTTTACTGACCGCTATTATTAGTAAAAGTAATAGCTCTTGTCTCTGGCATTTCTCTTTATCCTTATTTTTCTTTATATTTTTTCACCTTGAAGACTTTTTCTTGTGATTTTCTTCTTTTATTTTACCTTCTTCTGCTAATGCCAGGGGAAAAAAATAACTGACGAAAAGACACTCCCACCCCTTCTTACACTTTTCCCTAAAAGGAAAACAATTACGAGTTTTTCCACAAGTTTTTCCTCGCTGAAGGAGAGGGAGGGTGAGCCCATCAACGATCAAAGGGAGACTGTCTTTCTGACTCCTTGAGAATGGCACAAATGAAAAAGAAAAAAGATGTATTTTTCCCTACGTTGTTGTTATACAGAAACATTAATGTGCATGCCATTGACTTTGTGTCAAGTCAGTAAGCTGTTTTGATGACGTGTCCGTAGCAATGTGCCGACAATGACTAAATGCTAACTATAAAACTTAATAGGCAGAATATTTTCATGAACGCTTTTGTTCGATGATATAAATTTAATAAATTGCTTCATTATATTATTTAGAAATTTCTAAATAGTTTAAGGTGTGATATTGATTTAATTATTTCTAACAAATTTAATAAAATTGGAAGTATTTTTTTTATTTTTAAATTATTAAATATATCTTTTAAAATAATAAATTTGCATAACAGTTGAAATGCACATGATAATTAAGACTCAATTGTAACAAAATTTAATTCTTTTAATTGAGTGTTCACACTTATTTATCAATAAATCAAAATAAATCAAAATACCTGAAAAAATACAAATGAATGAATATTATCCTATGCTTGCTACAGAAAAATCATTAAATTATTAGTCATTATATAGGTTATTAGAAAATTAGACAAAATATATAAAAATCTGGCAAAGAAGCATATATTTGCAGGCATGTAAGTTTTTTAATATATACTTAATTCTACATTTATTTGTAAAATATATTCCTCCAGCACGAGGTAATTTCACTCATATTGCCCCATATTTTCGAAACAAATTGAATTAATCAAATTTTTAGGAAACATGAATTACAATGCTTTGAAATAGTTTACACTAAAATACAAATGATTGTATGTACTTTAGTTACAAACCCTCATTTTTCATTTGGATCGATAAAAATACATTTAAGATCTCTGAAGAGCTATTTATGAGAAGTTAAATTGTTACATTTTATTCATATGTTGTCATATTCCAAAAGATATGATAGTCTTAAAATACCTGGAAATAAATGTAAAAAATTAATTGTTTCAATACAATATCTTCTTAACGTTATCTATTTGGAGTATCAAAAATGTATATTTCTTAACTGCTCTGAATAGAAACATTAAGTATGAACAAATCAGATATTAATCAAAATTTATTTAATATCTAATTTATCTCCATTCAACACGTTTTACTTATTTGCATAAATGCTAATAGGTTTGCAAATTTCATAATGATGAAAAATCAAAGGATTGAATTTTTTTAATTATAGTTAAATAATTTATTTACTAAAATTCTAATTTAAGCGCTTCAACATCCATAATAACCTTTGGAAATATTTTTCATGACCCAAATTTCATATTTATATTGTAAGATCCATCAGCACATTAAATACTAAATGTAAACTCCTTAAAAACTTAAAATATATATAATGATTCATTTGTCATTTGTTCATATTCTTTCAAACAATTTAACACAGTTTTTAAAAATGTCTAAACTGAAATTTTAATCTCTACGATATTTTTTTCTTAAATAATATAATAAAACAAAATATTAAGATTTAATAAGTAGATAGAAAAGACATCTTGTGTTATTTGGGCGTTAAAATTCTATTAGAGAAATCACATTAACTGTTAATTTTTTAATAGAAAATATATTTATCTAAGCAATTAACAGAAATTATTTGCTAAAATTGTCAGTATTATCAGTTACCATTGATGTTATGGTAGTTATTTCAATTCTTCACGGTGGACACAATGAAATGTATTAATAGATTTAACGGAATTCTATCGTGACATGGTATGTTTTCCAATAAAATGAAAGACAATCTTATTGAGAAAACGTAAAATGGAGGATTTCATGTAACCGCATTAAACAGTTTCAAATTCAAGCTGGTGTGGAAGAATATTTTACTATATATTTGGTTTGATAGTATTTATCCCCTATTCCCAATCTCCAATTTACAAATTTTGATAAACATTTACAAAGGTGCAACAATCTTAAGTTTGTAAATCTAAGCTCACACACAGATAATGAGTAACATCATAGTTAATTTACAATATTTTAATAGTATTTTTAATTTTCAGTAAAATAATAATAACTTTTAATAAATTTATAATTTCGAAATTGAAGTATTCATCATATAAGAGTATAAGATTATATACATTATAGACTGTGTGTAGACACTCTTCGGGGAAAGAGATCGAATATTTTTAGAACTTTGTTTTTCGTGCTAGTCAGAAAAGAATGTTTTATTTGCATAGTTGACTATGTCACTCCTGATAAAGACGTCGTTCCTATGCCTTTTCCTTATTTATATATATATATATATATATATATATATATATATATATATATATATTCTAAAAAAATCAATAACTAGAGTAGCCACCATTGTTAGAGATCACCACTGCTGCACGCTTCGCATTGATTCAAAGATAATTTGGATGTGTTCTTGAGGTACAATTGACCAAACAGATTCCGAGCGTTGCCAAAGTTGATCTGTTGTTACAGCTGGAAATATAATCGGGATCAAATGTTGAGCAACCATAGATCACATGATTTCTATCAATGAAAGATCTGGACAGCAAGCCCGCCAGAGAAGAAATTAAATTTTGCGCTTAACAAAGAACCCTTGGACAATGCCTGCCAGATGAGGTCACGTATTATCCTGTTCAAATGTAGGTGTGGGCAGGTCCTGAAGGTTAGGAAGGACAACTGGCTCCAGTATCTCAGTGATGTTACACTGGCTGCTAAAAGTACCGGCAATGTGTACTAGAGAAGTGGGAGATCCCCATACCATAATACATGGTAACGCCTCATACCATAATACACAATAGTGCCTTATACCATAATACCCGCTGCAGGACTAATTTGGTGGTGCATAACACAGCTATTTACCATCTTCTCTCCACGGTGTCGCCATATACTAGTGCGACTATCGTAGTGTCCCAGATAAAAGTGTGACTCGTCAGCAAAGACAATTTGGCAGCAGAGACGTCTGTGGTTCTTCATCAAGTGATACGCGCAAACACTGCAGTCTGTTTTACAGACTGAATATGCTGTACTATGGTTCATGATGTGGATGAGTGATCCGTCACAGTCATAGCACCATTTGCATGTCATCACCAGAATTTATTCATCTTACTTGAAACAGGGGATCCCTTGATGCAGTGGTACCCTTGAAGCAAAGAAGAGGTGTACTAAAGTGGATACGATTAAACACGTAGGTCCTCCGTACCCTCTTGTATCTAATGATCACATATTCGCATTACAGCTGTCTTGTTTCGTCCAAAAATACTACTGATTTGCATAAAAGGTAATTCACAATCTTGGTAGTCATCTATCCTTCTTTTGTCGAACTCAGATACTGGATAAAATAATATCGCTATTTTCTATCAGGCATAATTTGTCATTCTTTTTTTGAAAAAAATACAAGGAAAACACATTTGCCGAAATTTAAATCACTGAAACCTCTGAGGCTTAAAGGGCTCTTCTAAGTGGTGCCACAAGCGCGCGTGATGTGCACCAACGCTGAAATTTTTTCATTTCCATATCTCACGTCACGGATTTATGTTATAAGATTCATGTTATTTCCATGCTTCCTTAGGGGCGAAGCATTTACGTTGTTATTAACGTATTTTACTCTAAGTACACACCCAATTTTTAATTTTGTAAAAAATATACGTTTATTGCTTGTTTCAACTTAAAATTACAAAATATCGGTGTGATTTAAAGTAGGAAATATATAATGGGAGTAATGGCATTACTACTTTTTAAAAAATTAACGTTCTTTAAATGAATAAGTTTAAATCTACAGTACTTTATTTTCCTTGCAAAATATCGAATTTTTTTTAAAAAGAAATGTTCTTATGGAAACAACAAATGTTAAACATAAGTTTTCATCGAAAATAATACATATATTTTTTAAATATAAAATAAAACATCCAGTAAGCCTGTAAACTTTAATTTTAATATATATGCATTTACGTGTATTCTGTAAAAGGGATTAATTTTGTTTATCTCTTCGAAAAGTGGATAATTCATTTAATCTTCAAATAAATGGAAACAGAATCAAAAGCTTCATTATTAGATATAAAAGATTAATATAGCAAATTATTTCCTTCATTAGGAAAAAAATTACTTTCTGTGTGCTTATTTTGAATTTATAACATAAATATCGATGAACAGTAATTATCTCTTTCATTCATAGTTTATCAAGCAAAATGTAAAATTGCATGGAGAATAAATTTATGTTCAAACAGCTCGTTAAATACAATTAATAAATGTGAACTATTAAAAAATTGTGTTAATAAAAGATCGTTAGTTACATAAACATTTATGAAAACCTTTACGCATACACTTTCATTACTAGGTTATTTTTAAATAAATTTAAATTATAGATGTAAGAGATCCTCACGTTTTCAAATACATTACCTTGTGACAAATATTTCTTTAAATTAAAAAAAAAGTAAATCAACACTGTGGCAACTTACTTGGTTTTGCTTCTATAATATTATTAACTAATTGGAGCCATATTCTCAGATAAGAACTTACTTAAATAGAATGTATTAGATTTATCTAAATTAACTTACGTAAACAAAAAATGAATAGCATAATTTTGAGTTATCAAACTTTTTTTATAATTTAAGGGTATATATATATATTTTCTGCTAAGAAAATATTTTTAAAATGACAACAAAGCAATTGCAAAACCAAATACCATAGTAAAATAAATAATTTGCAAAGCACAGCTTTGGTTTGTTTCTTGAGAAAATTATAATGATAAATTGATTATAAATTTCTTCGATCAAACTTTAAGATGACACAAATATTTATTTATATTTAAAAAAATGTATCATAAAATATAAGAATTGAATATTCAAAAATATTTACAAATTATTATTATATACATATTTTAAATTTGAAAAATGAGTTCATTATAAATCCTGATAATTAACACATACTTCCATTTTAACAGAAATGTATCTTTCATTGCCAGAAATTAATTTTCAAATATTTATGAAATATCTCGCAGGTTTCTATTTCGTTTTATTAAAAAACTGTTATATCACTGAAATAAAACAAACGTTTAAATTACAATTCATGTATAGTGTCTTTGTTAAAAAAATTGCATACATGCTTTGATAACTATTACTAATTTTGTATAGAAAGCAGAGTTTAAATACATTTCTTCATAGTAAATTACATGTATGTGAATATTTCAAAAATAACGAATTTTATTTAAGATTTATGAAAATATGGGATATTCCTAAAAATAATTAATCCTAAAATAAACATACATTACATATAACAAGTATTCATTTAAATAAAAACTTACAAATCAAACAAAAATAGGAAAATAAATAACATAGTTTAGTTATAACTTATTTTCAAAGGTTAAATTACGTTCTAATGAATAAGCAAACAAATAGAATGTTGATAGAACAGTCTTATGTAACTAAAATTAATCTGAGGTGAGATCTCAAATTTTCGTTAAAAATGAATTTTCTTTATAAAGAATATTATATTTTGGAAGAAATGAAGCTACTACTTCAAATAAAATTTATTGATGATAATTTTTCGTACATTGTTCACTTTTTTTTTTTAATATAATATCCACTTGTACATCTTATATATGCGTATTATTCATGTCAAAAACTAATAAACTAATTTCATTATACTTCCAGGCTTATGATTCTATGAAAATGAATTAACACTTGTGACAGGTAGAAAAAATATCAAAAACCAAAATTTTCTTCTTTATTTAAGAGGACAGAGAAAAAAAACTAACGAAATCATCTCTCCCGAAGTGTTTATTTTTGTAGCTTTTACAATTAAATGAAGCTTCCATTTCTTCCGTTTTTGATAAAGAGAAATTAAAAAAGTGACACTTCTTAAATTTAATTTTCCTGAATGAGATAGAAGAAAACAAGAAATTTTATCCCTTCAGGTAAATATTTCTGATGTTATATTTTTTCAGTCTATTAAATATTTTCTCGTAAAAAAGATTTTTTTTTATGAATTAAGCATGATGGATTAATTTTGCTACTGTGAGAAGCGATAAGATATATATATATATATATATATTTATATATATATATATTCTTTAAGAAGCACCCTTCAAAATAATCATTAAAAGCAAACTTTTAATTTAAAATGTGAATATTGAAAAGATATCTTTGTTCAAAATATTAATTTTACGTTAAGAAATGTTTAAGTTGTAATATTTCGTATGTTATCCAATAAGCCACACAAATTAAATAAAGTGCTTAACGTAAGAGACTTTATAAATTAACGTTTTTCCCTATGAACTAGCAAGAAATCCGTACAAAATTTCTTTTCTTTTTTTGACAATAAACGCGAAATTTTATATTCTAAGACATATACAACATTACTTACAGACCAAACTACATTCTGAACCTTAATGAACAATATTGATAAAAAATATCAATATATTTTGTCAGCATATTTAGTTTTCTATTTCTATAAATTTAGATTTTTGAATGATTATTTTATCCTTAATTCATAAACATTAGTTTAAAAAAGATGGATAAAGCAGGTATTTTAATTAAAGCAGTAAATTTAATGACAGTTTTTAGAAATCGAACAGAAATTATTTAGCAAAGAAAACATTATGGCATCGTTTCCTCCTTATCTTAAATATATGTCATGCCAAATGTTCATTTACAAACATTTTTATATGTTCATTTTAATAATTAAATTTAATAACATTATAACATAATAAATTTTTAAAATATTTTTTTTATGATAGCTACTTTTGATTCTTAAGAATTTTTATAAGTAATTAATTCATTTTATATTTCTACATTTCCAGAAATTTATAATTGTTTATCTAGAATTGAATTGAAAAAAAAGAGAATTAACACTTTAATCACCGAAAAAATTAATTCTCTGAAATAGCAATAAATACATGAAATGTTTAAAACTGCCTTGCATATTTTTAATTATAAAATCCTTTGTCATAAAATATTTTAAACTATATATATATATATATATATATATTATGTTACTTTTTTAAATCTCATATTCTAAAATTCAAGTATTATACAAAATATATTTAGGTCTTAAGATCTTTAACAGTTTAAAGATAGGGAAAAATTAAAACCACCGTAATTGAATACAAATTTAGTGTATTGATATAGATGTTTAAGGTGTATATATATACGTTCAAAGTTTAAGAAATGTTTTATTCTGTTAGAATTCCAGTAAGAAGGCATATTTGAATATAGGGAATAATCACTACTTGTTGCATATAAGAATCTAGTGATGGTACTATTTGAAATACAATTGTTGAATAAGAATTTTCATGCAATATTTTTACTGCTTAAAAAGAAACAATGTATATAAAAAATCTTCAAATAAGTATTTCAGAACATTTAGCTTGATTTTTCAGGATATATGCTATTTAATTGATTTCCAAGCTAAAGACTAAACCAAAAACGCATCTAAAAATAAAAATAATGTTTTATCTTAGGCTGTTTCATTAAAAATCTCATTATTCTACAATCTAATATCTCACGCCACTATTCCTTGTAATACTCTCAATAGACCTTCTCATAGACACCAGTCACGTATTTCTATAAGTCCTTGAATCGGACGTTTTTAGTGCAAGGGATCAAGGCTCAGGCGAGGAAAACGTTACAAACTCCCACTACCTGGAGCTTAAGAAGACGTGCTTAAGCTACTCTGGAAATGGATATCCCAATAGAGGTACAAGCTTTTCTCTCATTTCTATAGATATTCTCTGGTATTGGATTTTGTCAGAGAAAATATGTTGCCGTGGGCGAAGAAAACGTGTCACATGAATTGAGTCAAGTAAACAGTTGGACCTTTGAGAACTTAGTAGAAAATTCAAATGATAAATATTTTCAAAGAAACAACATGCTATAATTTAGATTCAATGGAACTTAAAATTATTATTCTATCTCCATAGAAGAAAAATGAATTCTTTGACAAAATTGATTAATAATAAATTTTAAAAATATGATATTCTGAAATATCAAATATCTAAATGTATACAGGACTTTTAAAATTAAATTTCAACTTATTAATATTTAATTTATTACACATTAATCGAATTACTTAATATAACTTTAATATTTTCCTCTGAAATACTTAAGAATTCATTTGTATCATAACTAATATGCATCATGAAAAGCGTGTTTTATTTAGAAAATTTTATTAGTCTTAGCTAAATTTTATTTTTTTTTCATCATTTTAAATATTCTTCCATTTTGCATATAAATAAGTTAAAAGAGTTGCTATGTGATAGAAAACGTTATATAATTGATCTCAGGCATGTGGATTTTTTATTATTTTTAGATCTAAAAAGAGTTTTTTTATAATTGCTATCTCTCATTATAATTAATGGCTATTTTGTTTTTCAGTTAGTACCTATTTGAGGATTATATTTACCAAATAAAATTTAGTCTTGAAAGATAGTAATATTCCGGTCATCTATAACTTACTTTGTAAATTTTCACCAAAACAATTATTTCATTTAATGTTTGAAACATTAAAGGACCATTTGTTGAAGAGAACAAAATTCTGGAAGAATTATATTACTTATTATTGTAAAAATATGAACCTAAAACTATGATAACTTATAAGATTATATTTACTGCCTGAAATTACTTTTATGGTAAATCAAATACGATTTTATTTTTACATAAATGGAAATTGATTGATAATTTTATATAAATAACTACATAAATATTTTCAATTATCAGAGAAATATATATATGTAAATATTTCCAAACAAGCATACTCATTATAGTTTTTATAGTACTAACATAAAATGGGGATATAAAAACAAATTGCACAGAAATTAAAATAATTTACTCTTACTTTCTCTTAATCATTGCATCATTTTCATATCAAAATTTTAAATTAATAAATTGTTTTCATCTGTGGAAAATTGTAGTATAATTTTAAAAATGTCTATTTTATTGACTTCAGATAACTTTAAGGAAATTAAAAAATAATTCATTGAAAAATACACTACTGGCCATTAAAATTGCTACAACTGGAAGAAATGCAGATAACAAAATGATATTTATTGGACAAATATATTATACTATAAATAACAAGTGATTAAATTTTGAAAAATTTGGTTGGATAGATCCTGAGAAATCAGTACACAGAACAACCACCTCTGGCAGTAATAACAGCAGTTATACGCCTGGGCATTGAGTCAAACAGAGATTGGATTGCATGTACAGGTACAGATGCCCATAAAGCTTCAACACGATGCCACAGTTCATCAACCGTAGTGACTGGCGTTTGGTGACGAGCCAGTCGCTCGGCAACCATTGACCAGTCGTTTTCTATAGGTGAAAGATCTGGAGAACGTGCTAGCCAGGGCAACAGTCGAACATGTTCCGTATCAAGGAAGGTCCGTACAATACCGGCAACATGCGGTCGGGCATTATCCTGCTGAAACGTAGGGTTTCGCAGGGCTCGAATAAAGGGTAGAGCCACGGTTCGTAACACACCAGAAATGTAACGTGCACTGTTCAAAGCACCGTCAATGCGAACAAGAGGTGACCGAGACGTGTATTCAATGGTACCCCATACCATCACGCCGGTGATGGGCCTATATGACGATGACGAATGCATGCAGCCAGTGTGCATTCACCACGATGCCGCCAAACATGGATGCGACCATCATGATGCTGTACACAGAACCTAGATTCATCTGAAAAGATGACGTCTCGCCATTCATGCGCCCAGGTTCCTCGTTGATCACACCATTGAAGGCGCTCTTGTCTATGACGCAGCGTCAAGGAAAGCCACAGCCATGGTCTCCGAGCTGAGAGTCCATGCTGCTACAAACGTCGTCGAACTGTTCGTGGAGACACTTGTTATCTTCCAAACGACCCAGTTTCTTGACTCACGGCTCGTGACGTGGTTGCACGATCCATTATGGCCATGCGGATAATATGCCTGTCTTCTCGGCTGCTAGTGATAGGTGGCCGTTGAGATCCCGCATGGCATTCCGTATTACCGTCCTGAACCAATCGATTCCATATACTGCTAACAGTCGTTGGATCTTGACCGACGCGAGCAGTAATACTGCGATAAGATAAACCGCAATCCCGGTACGCTACAATTCGACCTTTATCAAAGTCAGAAACGTGTTTCTACGCATTTCTCCTTCTTACACGAGGCATCACAACACCTTTTCACCAGGCAACAACGTTCAAATGCAATTTGTGTATGAGGAACCGGCTGAACAATTTCTCCATTTAAACACAATGTAGGAGTCGCTACGGGCGCCTGCTTTGTCTGAATACGCTGAAAAGCTAATCATTTGTATATCACAGCACCTTCTTCCTTTCCTTTAAATTTCGCGTCTGTAGCATGTCGCCTTCTTGGTGCAGCAATTTTAATGGCCATTAGTGTACTTAAAGTATGACAAAATATTTAAATTAGAATATTATATCCATTCTTCAAGTTTCTTATAAAATATATTCATTCTCAGAAATTAAATAGAAGGAACATATAAATAAGATATGATGAATTAAAATAATATAAAGCAAACAATATTATATAAAAGAGAGATTACAAATTCCAGGGTTAATTTTATAATTAAATTCAATATTTAAACACAGACGCAAAAATATACATAGATTAAGACTAAAACATTGAAACTATTGTAAAATTAATATAAAACAAACATTTGTAGGACAATGTCCATTATCCTCAAAATCTTGTTCCATCTCCGATAGTTCAGAGGAAGGGAGTAAAGTATTACGTTCTAAAGGAAGTTCTTCCCTATCTTATGAATATAGTTTAATGAATGTAGTTTTATTTCCGATTTTGTATCCATTTAAAGATTAAACACTAATTGCCAGGGAGTGACAAACACAATATAAATATTTTTCGTCATTTTTATTCACAACAAATTCAAAATATTAGGCAAAATATATATACATCAAATAGATAAAAACTTATCTCTCAATATTGAAAATGGCAAATCTTGTATACACCAGCATTTTATAGTAATTCCAAGAGAGAGAGAGAGCAAAACACATGAATTTACTACATACTTAGGGTTGTGCCTTCAGCTCAATAGGGTTTCCATGTAATCCAATATATGTGTTGGATGAGAGTTAATTTGTTAAAAATAAGTAAGAGGGAAGGAAAAATTTTGTTTCCAAGTGTGATTTTTTTTTTCTACAAAATTTGATGGCCCCAAGTTGATAAGCCGATTTGTAACTGGTAGAAGAGACAAAGCACAAAACTTCGGGGTTAATTTTGTAATTAAATTTAATTTTTAGCTTCACTTACAAAAACATATAAGTACTAAAAGTACTAAAACTAGAACATTGAAAATACAATAAAAATAATACGAAAGAAACATAAGTATGACACACATTCGTTTTCATCAAAATACCATTTCGTTCTCCGATGGTTCAGAGGAAAAGAGTAAACTGTCACAATATATGTATATTATTTCGTTATTAAACAAAACATTTACTCTAGAAATGGTTTCTAATATGTTATGTAATATTTTTTCGACAATTTGGAACTAAGAAATACTTAATTGGTAATTAATGGGATTGTAATATTTCAAATAAAATTGAATTTTAATTTTGAGAAATATTTACTTAAAAATAGGCACAAAATCATTAATACTAGTAGCCACAACCATTTTTTATTTATTGTATAATTATTTTATATTTACTTATTAATTGTAAAAAAAATTCATCTCATAGCAAGTTTTTGTAGTACCATTATAAGGCAGCTACAAAACTTTCAGTGAACTATTTCTCACTATCTCTCTTAATCTGACTTCTCAATTTTTTTTCTCTGTCTTCAATCCTGAAAATGAAGCATTTTTTTTTTTTAACTTGAAACACTCAGTGAATTTAAAATGTGTGAGTTGAGTATCTTTAGTCGAACCACATTCTTTATGCAATTGCTGCAGCGCAGATTCTAGACTCAAATAAGCTTTCTTTCGAATTTATTTAAAGTATCATTTCAACCTCATTGAATTACTTTTCCTGGATTACTAACTGATCTGCATTGCGATCCAATCAGGCATGCTTCTAGTCTCCTACAAGAGCTATAGGAACATATTCTCTTTCTCCTAAACTCAATTCGAATTCTGCGAGAATCATTTTGAGTAATGAAGCATGATTCTAAGACCTTTAGCATGTTCTTGAAAAGTTTCATTTCGAAGAGAAATGCGTTTTACTCACTGATTTGCATCAAAAAGTTTTGCCAAAATAACCGAAGGTGTTATTTGTGAAGTGAATCGTAAAGAAGTTGTTTCGAGAAATTTTGCTTTGGAGTAATTCGCATTAAAGCTTTTTGATTAAAGTAAAAAGAATGATGGCACATTTTTAAGGAAATTGTCTCCATGATTACGAAATGTAAAACGTATTCCTAACAAATTTTATTGAATGAAACATTATTTTCAAATGAGATGACTATTAAATTAATTTAACATTATAAAGTAAGTTTTTAAATGCAATTGAATAAGTATTCATTTTATAACAACGCCTTTCATTCTAAACATAATAAAAACATTAAAACTGTTTTGCATTTTTATGAAATTTAGCTCTGGAATAACTGGCATAAAAGTATTTTTATTATTACTTTCACTGTATACTATTCAATAATCAATTTAAATAAACAATAATTTATGCAGGAAAAATTCCTTATAAACAACACATTAAATGCACTTTTAATGAATTAAAAAACAATAGAACAGCAAATTATTAAATATATTTATATATATAATATATTTTGGAGCTCTAAAACCTATGGATAAATACGTTTCTCTTTTGTTTGAGAAATATTTAAATTTATGTAATCAATTAATAAGGTAGGGGAAATGTTTGTAAAAACACATTTAATTGAAAATGTCAGATGTAAAAACATTTAAAAATATCTCGTTAAATAAATCTAAATTCAAATAATGGAATTTTGAAAAACATTTTGGTTTCAGAATTCTAATATATTTTATTTTAATGAAATTTTTATTACTTCATGTACATTAAATTTTAATATTTATGAAATTAAATAAAGCTGATTGTGACTAAATACATAAAATTAGATCTGAATGTCTGATTTATTTTGTTTGCCACTCAATGGTTATTTTCAATAGGAAAAGTAATTTGAGAGAAAGAACATTAAACTGCAATTTTATTTTTTCAATGCTAACTAGTTTGCATATTTGATATTTTCTGTTTTTTCTCACGTATGAAATATTCTAAATCTCTAAATCACTTACATTTATTTTATTCTATATATTCCTTATGTAATCATTTTTTTTCCTATACAGTTTTCTCATTCATTTGCATTTATTTATCAATTTGAATATAAACCAACTACATTTAATATTTGATAAGTTTCTACTAAATAACTGCCTAATATTTCCTGAAAAAATTTTAAAAAGCAATTTTGATACATTATGCATAATTCTTCCATTGTAAATAATAAAAATTATGATAAATTATCCATAATTCTTTCTTTTTCCTTTGTGTTGTTCCTTTGACTGAAGAAAGAAATATTAAAATAATTCTTTTAAAACCTAAACAAAATTTGATTATTCTTTGGAATTTTAACTAAGTTAAACTAAACGTCATGGAAAATAATTAAGAATTGCTTAATATAATCTATAAATGCCTCAGTGAAAATCATTGAATTTTTTTCAACATGAAACAAATCAAATATTTTGGACTTTTTTCTACTGAAAAATTGAGTTTTAAGTATTAAATTTAATATTCAATTGACTCATGCATTATTATACAGGGCTTTGAAATATTTATTGTCTAATTTAGAGAGATGCATAAAATGCAGATGCAACATATAGAACATGTAAATTTTCAATTTTACAATATATATCAATGCCTAACTTGTGTCCCTTTATATACCATGACACTTGATCATTCAAATTAATAATAATATACTAATCTTGCTCAATATTGTACAAAAAAACAAACCATTTTAATATAAGCATATATAAATCAAATATTTTTAACTAATTCTTTAAACTAGAACTTTAAATCAAATATTTTAACTAAGTCTTTAAACTAGAAATTCTGACTTCTTGTTAGTTATTGATGTAATACACAATTTATAATGTACAACACAAATTGTGTAATAAAATTAAACTAATTACTTTAGAAGTATGATAACTGTTTTAAGAAACACTGGACTAAGTTAAAGTTTTTAAATTTAATTTCAATTACTTTTAAATAGAACTTCATTAGTAAAAACATATTTACAAATTAGCACTAAAAATGGAAAGGATTATAATAAAATTATTACTCATGATGGTAGAAACATTTGACATTTTTGAGCTTCCATATAAAAAAGTTTATTATTGTACATTTCATTTGAGTTTTACACTTTATCTAGAATTTCCTTTTAAGTTTAAATGAATAATTTTATTTTGAGAAATATGACACTATTTAAATTAGTTTTAAAATGCATTAGCGTATTTTACTGTAAGAAACATGCCTTATTTTAAAATAAAATAATGCATTAGTATTTGAAGTTTTAATATAAAAAAATATTTGACATACATATTGGTAATTTTAACTTTATGTTATTCAGTTTCCATTAGATCTTTCTTCTTCGAAGCCATGATTTTAACATGTAGCACAAAGCATATTTCAAAAGAATTCTATTGAGTCAACTAACTTCAGTGTTTATACTTTATGTATGTAGTCATCAAGATATTATTGTATACTCAATATTAATAAAATAAAATTGTTATTATGCATAATTTTCATTCTACTTTCAATGTTTCACGTTATAACAAAATTTTGTGTTTAAAAATTATCTTAGATCACTGTAGTTCTGTATATGCTAGTAACTATTTGTGCAACTCAGTTTTCGAGAGAGTATATTGTTTTAAAAATATTATAATTTAAATTATAATATTTTTAATAATATTATAATATATATTATACTATTTCTTAAAACTATTATTTAACCAATATTGTTAATAAAAGTTTATATAAAAATATTAATTGTTATAAAAAGGTGCATATTTTGTATTGCGTTATGTCACTACATTTTTAAATAAAGTTTAAAACAACTCAAGACTACGAAGAATATTTAAAAAAATTCTAGACTACGTAGATTCTTATTTCAAGATAAAGCTCAATTGCCACTCTTTTGAAAATATACACAAGCCCATTTAACATAGTAAAATTCCTTCTTCACATCTTAATTTGAATTGTTTTCTAATACTTGGTTATTTTTCATTTCAGCACTTAAGTATTAAATCAACTAAATCTGAACCTATTTGCAAAATTGTTCGTTAAAGGCTATTTTAAATGATGTAGTAATAATACATATTGCAAAAAGAGTTACACATGCGTATAAATCCATAAATACTATAGTATCCATAAATACTAAGTATCCATAAATACTATGAGCATAATATTAATAAAAGCGTTTATATATCTTACTCCGGGTATTTATGTACACTATTATAAAAACTAATGTCCTTTTACTAAACAACCCTATAATTTAAAAAAATCTATTCTGGACATTTATTGCTTATAACGTATACATATATTAGGTTGGGGAAAAAGTAATCCATTATTTTTTTGGTAGACGTCTGTAATGATCGATATCTCGTGAGGTATCTATCAAACCATTTCAGATTTATGCTTGTTGGAAAGGTGACATTAGACACTAAAATATCCTCTTGCGTTTTTTTGTTTGATTAATTCAGTTACGAGTACAAGGTTTTAAAAATGGAAGACAACAAACAGAAAATTCGATACAATATCATTTTTCTCTTGTATGGGCGAAAGAGACAGCCGGGTGGCTAAAATTGTGAAAGGTGTTTATCGTCCTATATAAGACTGTAACAACCAGTTACGTACAATTTTTGTTTCGTCGATTCCGTTCAGGTATTTTTGATGTTAGAGATGCAACTCGCTTGTGGATACAGCATCGTCAAAATGTCTATAAAATATCAAAAATGATCGAAGTTAACCGCATCTCAGCAGTCGTAACGTGCAAGACCTAAAAATCTACATGAAAGCTGTTTTAAAAATTTTTACAAAGTGAATCCAAAAGAAGTTACATAAAGTTCACCTAAAAATAAAGTATTTCTTTTTCCCCAACCAATATATATATATATATATATATATATATATATTTGTGCAAATTAAAGTATTCTAATTTTCATTTCCTTTTAAAATAATAATAATACAATTTTTTTTCCCATATTTTAAAATTTTTACATGCATATATTTATTTCAATATAATTCTTAATTCTTGTTTAAAGAAAGTCAGAAAATATTTTAGCAGAGTACGGATATTTATTCTCTAAGATTTTGCATATTTGAAATATTTTTTGGACAAACCCAAAATTTTCTATATGTCTGTAATTGGTCCCACTGCGTAAAGTGAAATATTCTGTTGCTACAAATGTAAAAGAAGAACCATATAATAAGGAGAAATAGTATTGTTATGTTATTAATACAAATTCATTTAATTATCTTAAATAATTGGAAAACTGTTTTAAAAAGATGAATTATACATATTTTTTATCCTAGCAAATAGTCATACTTATTGAAACATACTCTTTGATTTGTAGATTCATTTACTAATTAAACGTAATTTGTTATTAACATTAAGGAAACATAAAAACATGTAAACCTTAACAGTTTTTTATTAATTTTAGAACCATATATATTTCAATATCAATATTTCTTTACACTATTACTATTAAAGCTTAATTTTTTGTGTGTAATTTGATTAAGTTATTGCAAATATTTAATCTTTTTTGGAATGCAATACAGAACAAAACCCTCTAAAAAATTTTATTCTGAAAAATGAGCTTTGCATTTATTCATCCTTCGAATACAAATATTTCTAATATTTTACTATATAATAATATATTACACCAATTCACTTTCTCTGCATCATAAATCTATATTGTTTCAATCGCTCAATCGCGTATTCTCCAAATTTTCATAATGTCTGCAACAAATGATAGATTAATAATTATGAAGAAGTTCAGAAAGTTATCCGTTACGTAGCTTGGAGTTATGATTTTATTAAACTGACTATATATATATATATATATATATATATATATATATATAT
>JAPDSC010125726.1:37510-61488 GCA_026290005.1 Latrodectus geometricus
CATGAGTGAGAACTAGAAAGGACAGCAGGGTTTCGAAAACGTAATTGTTAAAGTTAAATTACATTTGCATCAAGTCCTCCACGTAAAGAAAATATAATAATCTTTTAAAATGATTTCTATTTACAGCAAAATATTTCAAATAAAAATTATGTTAAGTTCTCGAAACTGGAGCCATCAGATCTGATACTTGCTGCATATTGGCAAATCATGGAATTGCCAACTCCTTAGAATTACTCAAACTTCTCTCGAACACCACAACACCTGGCATGTAATCCATGCATGATAGAACAGATATGTCGTCTACCACACAATTAAGGTAACTACAGAAGTAAAATTCCAGAAGACTTAGGTACGGTGATCACGATGGACAAGGAGCAGATTCTCAACAGCCAATGTTGTGATCTACTTAATTCAAATCTATGAATCACGTATATTTCTGTGAAATGTGATGTAGCCCCATCATGCACAAAGTACGTGCTGAAACGTGTTAATTGCGGGAGCATCCACTAACAATAATGACAATATTACTTCCAAAAATAGCGCATGAAATCGAGTTAACGGGATCAAGCACTGTGTATGATCAGCGTGTCCTCAATAATGTCAGCTCAGATGTTAACGCTGAAGTAGTATTGTTGGCTGCGTGAACATATGATTTGAGAATTTAAACTTGCACTCAAATGCATATTGTTCCAGCTAAATACGTCATTCGAGAAAGCATAGTTTCACCAGTGAACAATATCCATGAGGGAACAGTATCCATGTCTAAATTTCTTGTCAGTAAATACGAATGTTGTAATGCCACACGTTGGGGATAATCTGCATATCTTGATGACTGCAACTTTTGCATATGATACAGATGTTGGTGATATTCTGTAGTATTTGCGTAAAAAGACATCAATAAAAAACCTAGTTTGCATTTTCTGACGTGGATACTTATACTCAGATTTCATCTGAATGTGTCTAATAGAAAATGTTCAACGTCTGCTGTCGTATCGTACGTCGCCGGCCTTTTGCATTAAGTGCTTAATAATCTGAAAAACCTATGGAAAGTTTCACTTTGGTTCAGTAACCATTGTCGTTATAAGCATACTAATGAGCATTCTTGTCTATCCATAGCTCCATACACGTAATATATATCCGTCACTTCTGAATTGCAGAACTAGTTCAACCTATACCTGAAATGTCATTGCTTCGAGTGATACAACTCGTTTCTACGATGAATGAAAATGAATATTTCTAATCAATATATAGTATTTTTCAAGTATTTATGCATTTCTCAAAATATTCAGTTTTCTCAATTGCAAAATTTAATTTTATATTTCAAGTGCTTTAAAGAACAATATATCAAAATAATGAACATACATATTCAAAAATATTTTAAAAAATTCAAATAATGCCGGCATTGTTTTTAAAATAATAAATTTTAGCAATAACGTACAGCATATTTGAAAATGTTGCATAGAAACCAAATTAATACTTTTAACAGTTACTTGTGTTGAAATTTATAAATGCATTTGTAACATTACACATCTAAAGCATAATTATTTTAAAAGATCATATACTAACATGCAATACAAAGTAATCTTCATATTAAATCACATTAATGAAAGACTAAATTTTATTAAAGAAATATATTTTAATACACAGAAATGAAGAATTTATAATTTACTAATTTATATAAATCAGATAAGATGAAAAGTATGGGAATAAATTTTTAAATTCCTTGATGATTATATAGTGTCTAAGCAAAGTATATTTCTTAAAGATTCAATATTAGGAAAATGCATACTTTTAACTAAGCTTACATAATAAACTTTGAAAAATATTTCTCATATTAGATTTATTTTATATCTCTTATATCGCAGAATTAATTTTAAATTGAAAATAAAAATCGCAAGTATATTTTCTTAATATAAATTACTTTTGAATATGAGATTTATAAAAATATATTCTTTAAAGATTTAGCTCATGTTACAGAACTACACATCTTTATCTCAGAGTAAAATGCATTTTCAAAAATATTTCTTTCGAATTATTTCTCAGAACTACATCCACCCAATTTATATAGTTTTTGAAATTATTAAATATTCACTGTTGCAAGTCAATGAAACATTCATTTCTCACTTAAATATATTTAGATCTGCTCCCTTTTATGTTAAGAACGGAATTGAAATGTTGAAAATGTAGTCTTTTTCAATAAGACGGAATTTCTAAAAACACAATAGTTTATCGTATAATTTCACCTATTGTTCCCAAGATGATTAATTTTTTTCAATGCAAATACTATTTTAATAAATAAAAAAAGATAAATTTCAAAAGGAAATAAAAATAATTTCATTTTTTTATATTATAAGCAGAAGCGGCAAAATTTTGAATCTCTTTCAATTTTATGCTTAATGGTTTTTAATACTTTTTATTCAATATGCTTTTTCACGATTTTTCTTTATAATTCTGCCTTAAATGAGTGAAATTGTGTTACTTGAAAATTTAAAATTGTAGATGAGTTAAGTACTTAAAAATTTTAAGATGTTTCAATACACAAAAATATATTTCAATATAGAAACAGTATACGATACCTCGATAATAATTTAAATATGTTTAAACAAAAAATATTAATTTTTTTTTAATTTTTAAAAATAAGATTTTAAAATAAAAATTGTATTACTTAATTCCACACTTTGTACTTTTGATAATTAATGCATCAAATTTATCAAAAAAAAATCATATATTTAAAATTCTTTTCCAATGATTGCAAAATTCCTTACATGAAAATCACAATCTTTAAATAAACTATATTAATTAAATATTTTTTTAATTCTTCTATGAAGTTTACTTAAAAAATGTATTTACATTTATAATTGCTAATAGTTGAAATTCTTTATATTTATTTAATAACAAATATAAACTGAAACATATACGTGGAATAAAAAGTTACAAGCTACGTTACTTTTGATGAATACATAGAGCATTTAAATGCAGAAATGATATTCCTTTTCAATTCATTTTTACAAAGTACATAAAATCACAGCCTATTTATCAAAGTCAATATGTATGGTAAATATGTTTTGACATAAATCAGAAGAATTAATCGATGTGCATCCATATTAATGAAATCTATTCGATATATGAAATTTCTTTGACTGTCTTATAAGTCTTTTAAGTATATACCAATTAAAGATTGTGTTTTTCTAGCAATACTTTCTATCAAATTACATCAAATATTTATTTCATAGCATCATTAACTGCAGGTGTATATATATATATATATATATATATATATATATATATATATATATATATATATTTATTTATTTATTTATTTATTTATTTACTTATTTATAATTATGTAAATACAATACATCCAAATATGTTTGAGGAACGTTTTATTATATGATATGCAGTGAAGTAAAAAAAAATATTTATCAGAATAATTATAGGAAAATATATGCATGTGATTACACTATATATTTGTTGAAAAGTAAATTTTTAGAATAGCAAAATCAATGACAACCATGCAGTAAAATATGCTCACTTGTCTCTCTTTGGTAAATGTGCTAAAATGCTAGGAGTGTGATTCATTTGTACCAAATAATAATACCAATTAATCAAAATCTTTACTTTGTGTAAATAAGGTGATTCCATGTTACCTTATTCCTTACATAAATCTTCATTGTTGGCAAGATGTTTTTTTGAAATTTGTGCAATCATTAACAATTACATTTAACTAGTTAAACATTTAATATCTGAGTCATACAATTTAATGTTTAGATTGTATAGACATAATAGTTAAGTACCATGATCGTACCATAAGTGTAGAATGATCTTAATTATCCCCTCTTAGTCGTAGGTAGTGAGATACATACCTGATGATACCGTATGGAAAAGTTTAAAAAAATAACTATAAATTTCATAAACATACATCAAATAATAAAATGTAATAAATACATCAAGTCAATAAATGGTCCATTATTGTATCCAATTCTTTAGACCAAATAAAATTTTTGAAGTTTCGAAAACTTTTCAAGACAAATTAAATGAAATGTGTATTTACTTACTTTGCATTGTTCTGAGAAAGATTATGGTTATTGTCAAACTAATATTACACTAGTCTGCATAGTAAAACTAAAGATTAAGACATTGATTGAGTTTGCCGCAATAATAGAAATTAATATTAGAAATTATTTTATTTAGTTTAAAAGTCATTAATTTTCAATGATGAGTGTGTTAATTTTTTTGGAACTGTACACTGTTATAAATTTGTGAACATTAATGTTATTTATCTTAAAATATAACAGAAAAATCTGAAATTCTCAAATTCAGATCAGAAAATCTGAAATTCTCAGATTTTGAGAAAGAATTTCAAGATTACTGATGAAAATTGAAATTTCTTCAAAGGTCCATCAACGAAGTTCTATATTCTATATCATGCTAGATAGCATAAAACTTCCCAAAATATTTGTCTAAACTCTTAATTTTTCACTTCAATTCAGGTATAAATACCGGAGCACGTTTTATTTGGATTTATTAATGAGGACGATCCGTCTTCGATGCTTTCCTAGTTCTTAGAAGCTATTGCCTGTCTGAAGTATTAGAAACTTCTGTTAGAAAGCTGATTCCTGTTATTTTAGTTGTACTGCAGCTGAATAATAGTGAATTCTACAAATGTATCGACAATTGCTTTTAATAAAAGTCTTGTTATTTTTAAGAGATTGTATAATTGATTCTAAATATACACATAAATTACCGTGCAGTACAATATTTAATTTGAATACTTTAATTATAACAAAAACTAATCTATTGATGACATTGTACAAAGTTCGAAAAAAAAAGGAAAAATAATTTATTATTTTTGTGTGAATACACTATCGATCATTTTACTCAAACAATACTATATATTTATGGCTCAAAGAAATAGAAATTCATTATAATGTAATACTAAATCATAAACAATCGTAAACATCAAGTAGGAAAAAAAATTAATGTATGCTAACTCCACAGCAAATTACATTAAAAATTTAAGTGACTTATTAAGATATTTTAAAAGCATTTTTTTTAATTAAAAATAGTTAACGAGAATAAATTAGACAATATTTTGTTAATGTTAATATAACTTTAATAAAATTTTAGCACAAATCAATCTCAAAAAGTTTAAGTGCAGCATGTTTTTTTGAACTCACCAGAAAAAAAGTGACACTAACAATAAAGTATATTGTTCTTATAAATGATGGATAGGAGCTTGTTGAAATTAACGCAAAATACGTTATCTGTTACTTTTTTTTTATAGAAATTAACAATACTTACGAGTGAAAAAATATGTAAAAAATAGTGTTTCATAATTACGCGTGTAATTTAAGTTGACTTTAAAGTTTTGTTAGCAAATATACTGAGGGAAGCCGCTTGCCCAATTCTTGCTCTAGGCACCTTGATGTCTCTCGCAGTGTGATACACCATCTTTGCAATCAATATGAATCTTAATATTCTGTGTCAAGAACACTTTTTCTATGTCTACAATGAAGACAGTTTCATACTTTTTTAGGAAAGCAGGAGAAAAAGCATTTCTGTGACACAACTTGCTACACATCACTCTGTAGCATGAAGAAAAGGAATACCAGCTAGTACGTTGCGAATACACTTTCATTATGTTGTTCTCTATGTAAGGCAACTATGTCTTTCTCACCCGATGACAAAGAAAGAACCACTTATTTTAGGCAAGAGAACTCATTGCCTGAATCGTAGAGCAATGGCTTTCCATAAAATTTACAGAAGAATGTAAGTTCACACGTTAGAGAAATTCAGTGCTGATCTAGATGGAGCAAAGCACCAGATATAATCGACCAAAACACAATGGAAAGACTCAGTTACTAAGGTGGTAAAATAATGTCTTGTTCAGAGGTCTCACCAGCTGTTCACACTTATCTGTATGTGTTTCAGGGTTGAACTGACGTGTGTGAGATGTCGGGAAGAGATCCTAGATACGTACTTCTGCTTATATTCTGATGCAATGCATCAGCATATTGACCGATTACAAAAATAACTATTACCATTATTTGCAGTACAAGAAACACATATTTCCCTTATATAAGACGTTGTAAACATACATTATTTAAATATATTGATTTTTTATGCCATTAAAGAAGCTTAAATTAAAAATATTTCAGAAAATTGTTGAAATTTAACACAAATAAATTGTATTATTCAAGCGATACTTCAAATATTTTTATGAACATCAGAATTAATTTGAAAAATAATATTTGCATAGGCTATAAAAGATATGAATAAATTGTTTTTAGATTTTCAATTTTCTGCAAAATCTTTTTCTTATAGCTGCTAATCTTGAGATGTTTTGCATATATAAAGATAAATAGAAAAGAATGATTAGGATTTTCTGCATTACTGATTAACATATGCTTTTACTAGTAATCCACATTAGTGATAAATATAAAATAATTTTTATTCAAAAACAAGTATTACAGTTATGTAATCTATAATGCACAATAAGAATAAGTATTACATAATATAATCCATATATTTTCTTATACCTTCTTGAAATATCAATACACTTTTACATTTATAATTTTTCAGTTTTCCGTATTTAGTTAATTGGTAAAAAATAAAATTTAATGTATATTTTTTTAAAAAAAAGTGACATTTCAGATATGTAATAAAATTAGGATCAATAATGTCAGATAGGATTTGGAAAAGTAGTCATGTTCAGAAAAATAATTTGTTTGATTTCTCATGTTAATCACGTATTTCTGTCTGCAATTTTCTAATTTATTTTCATTATCTGACACATATATAACTTTTAAATGTTGTTATCTGTGAAAATTATTTTTTTATTTCTTTCACTTTGATTGTATAAAAATTTAATTACTATCGTTCACAATAAAAATAAAAAAATATTTTTTTCTGGAAAAAGTATGTGAATTTTCCTGCAAAATCCTATTAAGAAAACTTTTAAATCTTTTTTATTTTTTCATTTCATTGAAATGTACAATTGTATTTATTTTACAATATTTGGAAATGAAAAAGTTTGAAAACAATGACATTAATTTAATTTCCGTAAGTAAAAAAAAATCTCATGGCTTAAAATATTCTTTCCCGTAAGCCACTCCCTCAATTTTCTTCAAAAACAAAACTTGTATTTAAGACACAATATTTTGAATTTATGGTGGGAAATTTATTTGCCACTTTTTTTTTTTTTTTTTTTTTTTTTTTTTATTTTGAAAAAGAGATATGCGTTGAAAACTTTATTTATTTTTTAATTTTTTTACTTAATACAACGAATGAATTTTGTTCGTGAAATCTTTAAAGTATAAAATAAAAAGAATATAAAAATTAGGAAACAGATATCATGCGAAAAGTAAAGTTATTTTTTAAATTTATTTAACTTGTTATTATTTCCTATAAGTTAATTTATTGATTTTAATAAATTATAGAAAGCACGAAAAGTAAAAATCTTGTGATCTAAACATTTTCATTTATTTTAATCTTTATCATTAACTATAAATACTAATTTTAGTAACTATTTGGCAGGACAATATGTTCATTAACGATTATTAACGGCTTAATTTCACAATTTTCACGTTATGTGTCACTAAGCAATTAGAATTGATTTTAGAAAAATGGCAAGTAAGTTTCTTTTAAATCATTCTACTTATAACACATACTAAGTAGACAGACAAATCTTAATAGTCATACGAAAGTATTCTATTAAGATTTGTCAGTCAGAATCTTTTAGCATAAATCAATTCTTCAAAACAATTAACTTCATTTGCATATCTCACTTGTCCGTTACTTCTTCATGGGTAAAATATTTTTATAGCACTTTTTTTTTTTTTTGCATTATAGTTGGGTAATTTATCTTAGCTAAGCAATTCTTGAAAATAGTCGATAAGTATTAAATTTTTTGTGAATTAGCAGATTAATCATATAATTTTATTTTATTTCCATAAATAACTGTCCGGTTGAATTTGAAATTGTGTCAAAGATCCAAAATTATGATAAAAAGTTAAATCTAATATTTCAATGTTGGTGTCTTTCCAATGAGTCAATTTTCTGAGGCTTTAAATCAAATTTAACATTAAGAGCATCTAAACTTTTAATGCTATTTGTTGTCGAAATTTTGGAAAAAAATAACTTATAATGGTCTTTTAGTATATGTTGGTTTTATCAGGTAGCATAGTTTATTTTCACTTCATTCAACTAAACATGATTTATATTCCTGATATTATTTCTAATTGAATCAAGTAATTAATGAAGCGATAATGTTTAATAAGTAAAGTTACGCATTGTAATTCAGCAAACGAACAATTTCTTACCGTGTCTAATACGAGATGCATGAATAAATGCATGATTAGTATTTTCCGATTACAACAATTATTTATGAGACATATTTGGCCATTTATATTTAAATATAAATAATATATTTTTCTTTAATTGCAATGTTTTTGTAAATAGTTTTTTCTTCGTTTATTTATTCATAGCTTATAGTTTTGCTTTACGATTAAGAATCATTTCCACAAGTGATTGTAGCTTTTATCTGGATACTGAGTTGCAAAATTAAATCTGGGTAATTATGTACATTATAAAACATTCATTGTACTGCTATCAGATATATTAAATTTATATGATTTTTTATTTTAGTTAAAATAATGCTCTAAAATATATACTTCAAATTTCATATTTAAATAAAGACTCTTTGAAATCCACAGCGGTTATTGTTATCATATAATCATAATTAATGGCATAGTATTGACATATTAACTTATTTTCATTACATATTTTTTTAATTTCATGTTTAATTATATAGTAGTAACAGTTAAATAACCATTTCCATTGACAGAAATGTTTTGTCAAAAATTTCTTTAATTAGTTTAAATTACTTATAAGCAAAATGTTCAATATATCAGATATTAAATTCCGATCTAAATGAAGTGAAAATGATTAATTGATATTCTTTCTACAAAAGTAATTCTTAAGATTATAAAAAAACATATTTTTAAATAAAACTTAAAAATATGTTTGTTTTTTTTAATTTTATAAATATGCTATGTAAAAATAAAAAATTACGCTACTTAAAAAATAACTTTTATTCCAAAATTAAGGTAAAACTTATTATTTCTAAATAACTAATTTTTATAGTTTTTTTTTTTTTTTTTTTTTAAGAAAAACAATTTTTTTTCCTTAACTTAAAAACTGAACTTTAAGTAAAACTATTTTTTTTTTTAAGTTTCACTTAAAAATTACAGAATGCAATTTTTTTCTGTTTTAATAAAACTGACAGTAAGATATTTTAATGTATTAAATTTTTAAGGTAAACTTAAAGTGTAAAAATTTTAAAATCTCCTAACTTTAATTTTCTTAAAATGTAAAACATTATATATATTTTGGAACATGAAATTTATTATCTTAATGATCATTTTCAAATTAAAAATAATAAATAGGAGTATATTTTGAAATAAAACCTCTATTTCTAAGGCTTTATTTAATAATTTTGTTTTAAAATGTTATAAATTACAATAAATTTGCAACTTGAAATTTTTATCTTTAATTTTGGTATAAGATGGATTTTCAAAACTAAACATCCTCAAAATTGTAATCATAAGGAAAGTATATATTTTATTTATAGGAAAAATTACTCACAATGCACAAGGAAACTAATTACTCATATTTATATAGAAATTTGAAATCCATATATATTATACGAGTTAAACAAATTTTCATTACAAATTTAATCCTATTTCATTATATGAACTGCTTTCAGATATTATGTTTTACATACAATTAAATGTGATTAGTTAAATACCTAAGAATCCGACGTATGTATAGTCTTACAAGTTAAGACCTAACTGCATGAGTATTAAGTTGATACTACAAAAATGGAACAAATTATCATACATAAACTTCAAAAAGCTATTTAAGACTCTTTAACTATGATATGATGATCTTTCTTTTACTTTTATATGCATTTTTTTGGTATTCAATTCACTGTCAAAATTAGTTTATACAGTATTTCTGAAAATGAATACTTCATAAGATTTGTATTATAAAGAAAAATAAATTTAAGAATTACTATTTAATGTAATAAGTATGATATCAAAATGAAAGTGACTAAATATTTACAACAAATTTTCCTCTGGGGATTACAGTAACTTGTCGTTGTTAAGAATACTTTTGGAAATCGGTAGTAAAAAATCAAATTAAAATGAATATATTTTTTTCAACTTATTAAAAACGAAATATAATTTAAATTTTATTTCTATGTAACTTGGTATTCAATGAAAAAGTTAAATGAGGTAACCCTAAACTTGCGAAAACTATTTATATATTTAAAATATTAAAAATTTAGCAATTTTAAAAGTTAAATATCACAAGTTTTCCTTGGAATAAAAGTTGAAATTCATAAATAGTTACGTATTCAAAATTTATTAATGATACAGCAAACTTACAATACATGTCCTTTGTACAAGTGCATTAGGTTTCTTTTGTGAAAACTGCATTTTTAATTGATTTTAAAGAAAAAAATCTGATTTTACTTTACCACAAAATCATACTGTTCTCTCGTCTACCAATATATTTTCCTGTATCTTTATATTAAATTCCTATAAGAGTTGAAATCTTTTTTGTCCTCTTAGAAGATATCCATTACACAAGACCATGCAATAAGATACAATAGATTTTCTTTTTCTTTTAGGCAAGAGCTATGTTCTTGACTATCCCCCTCCCCATAAAAAAAAGAATGAAGGCTTATTGGGCTTTCTGAAGAGAGCAGAAATAGTTACGCCATTTTGGCTTCTGATCCGATTGTTCACGATCGGGTTAATTGCGTCTTGTTTATTGGAGAAAAAAAAATTATCGAGCCTTATTTCTATAAGGTCAGGACCAAAAGGGAAATGTGAAACGGATTTAATTTATGAATTTACTAAACAGCATCAAGTAATAAATACCATTAGAAAATTATAAAAATTTACATAATAAATAAAGTTTGTTTCAAAAGAGGGCTAAAATGACGATTTAAAATATTTGATTAAGCAACCAAAATCTAAAAATGTTTTGTATTTAAAATTTCTTATATATTTTGAATAGTCACTTATGAGAGTGTTTTGTCATTTTATTCCCATATATTTAAGTAAGTTTTTAAATAAAAAATATTTAGTTTGCTTTGAATTCAACCTTTATTTATATTGAAATATATATAAATTATATCAATAGATTTCACACGGATTCTTATATATTATTTTCTATTTAGCAAGAAATTAGTTTCTTTATTAATAGAACGAATAAATTATTGAAATGATTTTTTTCATGTCTGTTGTTTTCAAAAAAAAAAAAATTAATAAATTTATATCCTCATGCCGATGAAAAAAGTGTTTGATAATTATGGGTTTAGTAGGCTTAGAAGCATAAGAGTATTATATCTTCCTATAAATCTCGCAGCTTTAATTTAAATATTTTAAACCTATCAAGTCAATTTTATCAATTTTATATTATTTTATGAAAGAAAATAATCAAACTTTTTTAATAAATATATAAAAAAACATGATTATTTCCTATTTTTACAAAGCCAGGAACTCCTATTTAGATAATATGTTTGTGAATTTAATTTCAATTTCTTTATTATAACATATGCTTTAACTGTTAAAATGCAGAAAGTTGAAAATTATTTTAATCATGCACATTATCTAAATATATACTTCATCATTGGAGAAAATGTCAAAGTAACTTGTCGTGCACATGGATAAGATTAAACGAAATGTTAACCATATTTAAGAATGATGTTGAAGTACTTAGCTGACAATGAATTTGGATGTGTGCGAAAAGGTTATTCATATTGTTTTCTGTACTGAAGAAAAGGTTATTTATATATTTTTCTGTTCTTAATAAATAACAAAGAATAATATATGTGTGTTTGTAACCACATATTTTTGAAATTTGGAATTATGTCTCTGTACTATCATTATCATTAATCTATAATATAATCTTGCAACAAAACCTCAAAATTTTATATATGAAAAAGAATCTAGAAGAAAATTTCTTTTATATAAGGAATGCAGATATATATTGATAACAAAAAATTTAAATTTTGATATTTAGAGACTTTCTACATTTTTCAATATTGAAATGATGTCAAAACTATTTTATGAACAATTCTTAGCACCTAACAATTTAATTCTTTCAAAGTATTCAAATAATTATATTCATGATACAAAACAAAAATTATGTTGAGCGAAAGAATATTGAATATACACAAGTATTAATATCCTAGTAACCATTTTGCTAACTTTAACAAAAGTTTACTGCCTTAATACTATTAAACACAAAATTAATAGTCATAAGAATTTACGTAAATAGAATTTACAAGCAGTTTATACAAAATATGCTGAAGAGTATCATAAATAGCTTCTTTAGATATGCATGTCAATCCTCACTCACTTTCTTACAACTAAGAGACAATTAAAAACGTAATTTGTTTTTATGTATGCATTCATATTTTTTTAAATTTCAGTATTTTATTAAGAAAATTTTTCTTTCATTTATTTCTGCAAATCATTTTAAATTTAGAATTGTATTTATTTCAGATTATTTTGAAAAAAAAAAACTTTGAACACTATAACATTAAACTAAGTTTCTTAAATATAAATAAAAAAACCTCATGACATAAATTATCAGTAAATTAACAACCTCCTCAATTATTTTGATTATATTTTCAAGATGAAATACGAACAAAATAATTGTTTTTCCCCAAAGAAAATCACGGAAATAATTATTTTTCTAAATTTTGAGATTTATTCTGTAAAATTATTATTTTGTTCTAAAAAATAAAATTTGTGCAAAAGACAGTGATCGTAGTCAGCTGTTTACGTATAAATATGTTTTGTAGCTAACTTAACAGCAATTTAAATGTCAATTTTAGGAAAACATCTAATTCAATCGAGACACACACACACAAGCAACAACATTTGTATCAAAAGCCCCTTTTATAAAATGGATTGTTTTTCTTATATTTTTTTAATTCGTATAGTCTGCAAGCACTTTTCAGATACAATTCTAATTATTTTTATATCGTATTTTTTGTAATTTGTATAATATTGCAAGATAATTGTTGATAAATGACGTTTTTATAACTAAAGTATTCTATTTTTGACGTAAATATTTGTCTAATGAAATTAATTTATAAAACGTTTGTAAAGATTGTAAGCAAATAGAAAACATTGTAAATAAAAAATGTATTGAAAAAAATTGTTTTCGAAACATTGTTTAATTACAATATTTTATCAGTATTACTAACAAATACCAAATGTATTATTCTGCTTAACACAAATATAATTTTATCATTACCAATTGAGAAAAATATTAAAGCATATATAATTGGCATTTTAAACTCAAAATTTTTATAACAAATTTATGAAATTTTAGAATAATAATAATTTTAGAATAATAATTTAATATCAAAACTTCTAAAATGTGATAAATGCTAATGTCTTTGCTATTCAATCACATTTTTGCTTTCATATTCAATAAATTATATCCATGAGTTGGAATATAGTTGATATTTTCCAGGAGCATATAAAAATTTTTATTTTTCAATTATTGCTTTTCTTATTATAATGTTACTATTATTATTTTAGCAAATATTTTCGCCAGTCTGCTAGGTGTAATTTACTTAATCATAATTTGAATATTCATTCCCAGCATTTAAAGTTTAAATTATCCTCTTTTACAGGTAATGTAACAATTATCTGTAACGAAGAAACATTTTTTAATTTCGGATTATTTAGAATACACAGTATGTAGAAATTTGTATACATAGCTTCGACCTTTTGCAACTCCAATTGCAATTTGATTATTATTCCGATTAATTTCTATTATTTTTCATTCCATATTGATTCTGCTATAGACATAATTACTGAAGAGTATCTGATTGAGAAATGCGAATTTATTTGTAACTAATGATAAATACTTGCAATAGCTTTTAGAGGTCTTAAGAGCATTCTGCAAGCTTATGTCAGCATTGTAATGATTAATTAAAACACACACGAGAGCTGCAAATGTATTCATTATATTTGTTTAAATTGACGTCTTTTGCAAGCTGTTAAGCTGTACATTAGAAAAAGATTTGTTGAGTTCATGGGACTTAATAAATTAGAAATTCAGCAGCAGATGTTTTTTACCAAACGGAGTTAAGATCATTGTCAAATATATATTATTTTATACATAAAATATGCAGCACGTGACAGTGACGAATGTATTGTAAAAAATATGAAAATACAAACAAGTGTGAAAATTTAGACCAAATACGAAGTTAAACATTCCATACACTTACAACCAGATATAACCATATTGCTTGCACGTACTTAGATCAAGATTTGTTTGAAAAATGTGTAGATAATCCATATTAATTACAATGTCAGAGGTACACAAACTTTAAGTGATAAAGTATTTTTAATTAATGGAGCCCACAATGCTTTTCCGTATCTGTTAAAGGTAACATACACGTCAAAGAACACAACTACATAGAGCTCATTTATAAAATATTACATGAATAAAATGCACATATTATTACTCAAATTTGACTTTTTTGCAATTTTTAGGAATACATTTCTTTTTCTGTACACAAGAAAATAAATTTCATCTTGAAATGAAACTGAGTTAGATCTTAAGTATAAAATATTTTACAGGAATTTATTATATCATACGTTACCGTAAAAACAACACATTTAATGTTATCAGTCATTCTTTATAAACTCTCTGGACATAATGATGTTATGCATTATAAATTCCATGGCATCTCAGTTACAAAAAATTAATGTCTAGGCCACAGCAAGCCACAAGACTACAGCTGTTGTACAGGGACCATGCCAGCATCTAATCAGTAGTAACTTGAAGCAGAATTCAATAACCGTATGATTATTTTAAAACATTGCCAGTTTTATAAGTGACACACACATTCTCTCTCTCTCTACTTGATGTAATTATGTATTGTTTTAAGTTGATCTTGTATCCATTAATAAATACATTTGCATATCATAATATACGCTTTTACTTTAAGTCAATATATTTTATTAAGCTAAAAACAGGCATCTGGTAAACGTCAGCTCTACATTATTTTGAAGTTGCCACGTCCAAGAACACTGAATCAATTTTATATTGAATTTTGACGCATTAGAAAAAATAGGTTTGTATTACAAGATTTAATTCAATTTTTATATAATTGTCTTAAGTTAAACAGGGAATCCTGGATAAAACATCACAGCTAAGTCTACCGCAATTTTAACTTAACTACAATAATATTAGAAAATTAGCCTGAACTGTCTGTCACTTCAAAGCTTTTAAATTATACTAAAAAATTAATTATTCAATAAATTAAATCGACTTAATTATTACATAAAAATAAACTTAACAAAGCTTATTTCACGTAAACATGTTCCTGAAATAAGGAAGCTGCAATTACAATCTTGAAATTTCCACAAACATTTCAGATTCTTATAAAAATTAAAATTTAATACTTTTTATAAAAATAAAATTTAAAAATAATTTAAATATCATACTTTAAAAAATAGACTGAATAGAATATATTTCTTCTAAAAATGATATGATAAAATGTTACATAATTACTTTTACTCAAATGAGCGTACTGAATTAACGAATACTAAACACTTATTTAAGATTCATGTATTGAAATTTAAAATAAAGATGACTTCATCGTAATAGCAAAAGAAAAATGCAAATACCAACATTTATTCTAATTTAAATTTTTATAAAAAATAAGCTTTTACGTAAAATTAGGAATTATTTTTGCTTTAAACACAGAAACATTACCACGAAAAATTGAAAATGAAACGAAATTATTTTTAGAAATTTTTACGAACATACACGGTAAACAGGAAGAGAAATTAAAATTTTAATAAATTTTATATTACACTATAATCCATATATTATTCAATTTTTAAAAAATAAATTATTTTCTAATATTATGTCATAAAATTATGCTATTATAATAAATGAATATATACATTGTATTTCTGTTGAGTAAAGTATAATAAAGGTGATTAGCAATAATATATTATTTTTTTATTTAGTTTTGCACAGTTGAATTTTTATTAGCTATGCATATTTCAAAATACAAGGGAGAGACCCAGAATGATTTATCAAAAGTTTCCCAATCACATGTATTTAAAACATTAAAAAAATAAAAATTATAGTTTACAATTTTAAGTTAAAATTTAAGAAGTGAAAATAAATTAAATGATTTAATTTAAAATATTTCCAGTGGTAAAAAATAAAGGGAAGAATTAATGTGCTTCAACAATTTCATTTTAATAATAATAATTGGTTTCAAATGATGCAAAAATCGTCTTAATAATTTTTTAAGAAATATCAGAAATACCAATGGTTTCATTAAAAATTGCAAAAAATAAAATTAATTATATTTATTCAAAAGATAAATTTAAATTTTATTAGTGCTATACAGAAAACTTTCATTCGATTTGTGAAAATCTAAATGTTGCAACATTATCTTGTTAATATATGCCAAGAAATCAAAAAAATTTCAATGGAAGACATTTTTTCTACCTATCAGATTAAACTAGAATTAATTCGTAAGATATTGAAAATAGATGTATATCATTTTAAATACCTAATAGTTTGAAAAGCCAAAACAGTAGTATAACAACCAGGCATGATTTATTGAAATCAAAATTTTTAATAATATTTAACAGACTTCAATGATTTTAAGTTAGTACAATTTCAACTATTTGATAAATTTATCGTTAGTTAACTTTTCAAGCGAAACAGATAAGAAATTATTTATGTAATGTAATAATTTATTTGAGAATAAATTTATGAAATCAAGATTTATTTATTTATTTAATATAATAGAATATATCTAATCCACAATCAGAGTGTGGCAGTTCAGCCAAAAATAATTTATAGAAAGAATTAATATTTTCATCCCGGAAAAACTGATGATATTTTCAAAAAATTTAGAATAAGTTTAAACTTAAAACGTTTATGGAATTTTCCTTTTCGTACAATTCTGTAGAAGATTTTCTTAAGTATTCTTTGACATTATGATGATATAAATTTAGGTAGACATTACATTGAAAATATATCTAATATTAATTATAGCGTGATAAGAGAAATGATCAAAGAAAGATTGAAAAATTTACCATCACAAAATGTATTATTGAAAAATAATATGTGTCTCATTAAGTATTGTGAATTAATAAAAATTATATGATTAAAGTATAATCTTAAGCACATTTAGGAATTGATTAAAGAAACTTTTGAACAAAAAATATATGCATAACAAGTTCATAAGAAGTCATCAACACATTATTCGATGAATGTGATAATTGTTGTTATCTCATCATTTGTTGCGACACAATTAATTGGTAAATCCTTTTCTTTTCAGGGCCAATTACTCGATAATTTCTTTTCCGCTCTTCCAATAATGAGTCACAATTAAACTAATCCTGAATAATTGGATAAGAAGATAAGACTAGGGAAGATATTTTTTTGTTATTTAGGAATCACAAATATTCTTTTCTTTTGTTTTTAGATATTCATGAATATACAAAGCTTGAACAAGTTCTAAATTTTATATTTTATGCAAATAATATAACATAAAAATCCAAAAATAAATATAGAATACTGATATTTCAATTGAAATCACTATTTCAAAAAAATACACGTTTACAATCTACTAATATTTCAACTTCTAATAAGAGAAATGTGAGTTTTAGGAAGAAATTATGGCATGTTTGCAAATGTATTGCTTTATTCTTAACTTAAAAAAAACAACGTAAAATCATCTTCATTTTTTTCAAAATTATAAAGTAATTTTATTAACTAAACTCATGGTTAAGTACATTTTAATAATGATATTTGCCACATTTATTAAACACCTATTGTTTGATACTTATGATATTCGTCTTCTAAGAACCCAGCATGCATGCCAGCTTGTGTTTTCAGATTTTCTCATTATTATTTTAAGTTTTAAAACAAAATTAAGTGATGTAAATAGTTTAAAAAGAAAAGAAAATGTCATGAAGGTATACCAGATTTATATCAACTGATAAATAGTTGATAAATGTTGAAGAAACTGTTAGTGTAGTTAAATTGTCTACGGAAAACATTAGGACATACAAAGATTTAAATTCAGGAAAGATATACAAATACTTTGCTTCAACATATATATATTCGTAGGGACTGCTCAAACAACAGTGAAATGAAAAATCAATTAAAAGTCACATTATAATATTATTCTAAAATTACCAAGAAATATTGGTGACCGAAAAAAAATGTATGTTCAGTAGCTAATTTTTGGCAACCGATGATGGACGATAGTAATCTAATAATTACTGTAGTTTACAAAAGAACAGATCAAAATCTTGAGAGGATTTGTGATCCCAAAGAAATTTTTATAACATAAGTTACTGTTAATCAGTCTTGTTAAATATATCTTTATTATTAGGTTATTCATAAAAAGTACAAGGATTTATGTAATAAGCTTCAATTAAATATTTAAATTTGACTATATATATATCTAGAAGAGAATAGTAATGTGTACTTTAATTAAGTATAAATAAATTTTTTAACACTGTAATAATTTATGTACGTATTCCTCTAAACTATTAAAGAAATATGTTTATGTATTGAATTATACATTTATAAAAACAAAACTTTTAATGGGGTAAAGCTGTATAGATATTTAAAGTTTGTGAAACATAAAAATGTACAAAACACAAATTTACAAAATACAATACAAATACATAAATACTAAAGATTTTCTATGTCAGATAGTTAAAATAAAATATTACAAAAAATGAGGGTAATAATATTATCAGTAGAAATAGTTTTATAAAAAGTGTTAGTGCTGAAAAAATAAAGAATATATATATATATATATATATATATATATATATATATATATATATATTTATAATTTAAATGAGGTAACTTTATTTACAGTGAACGGTTATTTTTTTCCCTCGCATTTCAAAAAGAATCATTCCGAAGTTATATTACTTCTCTTTTGTACCACAAATCATTTTATTTTATACAATATGCGTCTTTTTTTGTCCTTATGTATCAATTTACAAATTACAATTTCAGTTATTGGAGAAAACTCACAATGTAAAAGTCAAAGAAAATAATTTTACTTTTCAAAGTAAAATCAATATTTCTATATAAACATGATAATGATCTTAAAATGAACTTTCTTTGTTCAATTTTCTGACTTCAAGAAGGATGCTTGTTCTAAATAGTCTTATATTAACGAAACAGCCGTTGATAGAATCATAATGTAGATTACTTGATAATTTAGTGAATACATTTCGGTTAGGAGAAAATATTTGTTAAACTATATTCAAGGAAAGTTGTTTGAGAAATTATTTTGCATTGCGCAACAAAGTAACAGGATAAGTGTTTGAAGTTTAAATTTTCAATAACAATTATTTTACTTGAATTTTTAAGCTATTCAAACAAATGTTTCAAGTAGAAGGAAATTTACTGAAATTTCTAAGAGAGCAAATATTTGATGAGTAAAACGTGGATACAATGTTTTATACTAGGTTTAAATATTAATTTCTTCATAAATATTCCATTTTTTTTATTAAAATAGAAAATAAGAAGGAAGTTTCTTGATTTCAAAAATTTAATACTTTTCTCGTATATGTACTTTTACTCTTAAAAGTAGAAGAATATGGTAACAATTTTTGTTTAATATCCATAAATAAATTTTTAAACAATAGTTGCAAAAATTGGTATAAATTAAATGATAAAATATATAAATTAAATGAATATATAAATTAAATGATTTTTATTCAATAAACTTTGCATAATAACACTAATATAATTTCTGTTTCAGAAAATATTACATAAAATGTTTCCGAGAATTCATATTTTTTAAAAAAGATAAATAATCGAAGATTATTCATCTTGGATAAAAAACCAGGACAAATATTTAAAATTGAGTGGAAAATATAAATAAACTTAGTACATCTTATATCTGTTCATCAGAACGGCTCAAATTACATTGCAATCAAAATTAGGTGAAAGGTCAGAATAACTTTTTTGTAATATAATGCTAAAAATAGCAAGAAACATTGGTTACAAAAAATATATGATCGGTAGCTAATTTGTAACCATTGATCATGAAAGAAAGTATTATAATGATTACTATCTTTTACAAAACAACAGGACAGGACTTTTTTTACTTAAATCCCACAACTGTTAAAATCTTTTGGATGAAAAATAAGTTTAATAATCATATACTTTTCTTCAGAGTATCGAGGGTAATAAATAAATGTTATTCATATAGTTCTTATGGAGATATTTAGCCTGTAACTAAAATTGTTGACTTTTTTACCATCCAGGAAAATACATATATCTGATCTGCCAAAATCTGAGAAATTTAACGTTAAAGCTGAATAATTTGCTCATATATTTTGTTGTTTATGCAAAACCGTACAACACGTTTGACAAAAAAACTGGCTACAAAATTTTAAGGATATAATAGAAATTAAAGTGTATGCATTATTATTATTATTATCATTTGTTAAAAACAATACGCTTTGCTGTTTTGGTCATAATATGTAATTATAAATGATTTTTACATCTCTTAACTTGTCAGAAATGTATGTAAAATTTGATTTTTAATTAACTTGGTTACGGAAATTGTATATATGACAGTTATGAAATAGTTTATATTTACATAATTTTTTATAATAAAGTTTATCTAATCATAATTTTTTAATTTAAAAATTTATCACTGTATAATTATGTTTGTCAAATAAAATTAAAAATGTTTCTTTCAAAATTATATGGGAATTCCAGCATAAATAGAGCTGAATGGACCTGGGCTGTGCCATTGCAACAAAAACAACAATTAAACAATCAAAAGAATATTATTTATTTTCAATATTCAGTATCATAGGCAGATTCTAGTAAATAATAAATTTTTATGCATTTAAAAAAATATGCTACTTCTTCAAATGATATATTAGCTTCACAAATCATACAGTATATTAAGTAATAATAATCAATTATTTTTATCATCATATAAATTCTAAGAATATGTGTTACTTATGGTTAATGAAAAAATAAATCAAGCAATGCTAATAAATGTATCCAAAGAAAGTAAAATAGATTAAATATGATTAAAATATATGCTAATATGATTAGTTTCAAATTAGGGTTCATGTAAAGCTAGCAATTTAATTAAAACATTAAATGAATATAGTGAATTATTTGCATTTTGCTTTTTAGAAGGAACATATATTTAGTAATAAAAATATATATAATATGAAATATTCAATTTTTTGGTAAAACAATTTGTATTTTTACAGAAAAAGGAAAATCAAAAATAGCAAAATATATTAAAATATGTTCATTCGGTAAATCATTAGCTACAACTTTTAATAAGACAAAATTAAATAACAAAATAAGAGTGACACCTGCTTTTATTTTATACTCGGAAACATTCAGTTGTACAGAAAAACTCATTGAAAGGACCCTTGATAGTGTACAAATTGTTAAATAAACTAGCATTAATTGAATCTTGAATAATTTATATTTTACTTTCAGTAAAATGACATCATTAATATTTAAGATTTTTCAAATTATGAAATCAAATTTCAGACATTTTTGAAAATTTTTCATAAATTATTATTTTTTCCGAGTGCTTATCGTTCTGTTATTTACTTTTATATGCATTCCTAAAAATAGTATATAAGGAATAGTAATGAATAGATAGTATTTAAAAGGTATAGTAGCTTGAAGAAGTAAAATAATTAAAATTTAAACTCAATTTCAAATTTAAAAAATGCATGTACAACTACGTAAAACAATCTTTAAAACAGAGAATGATGCCATACATAAATAATATATTAAAATAGAATAATTCCAACTAAATAAAATTTGCATTTTACTCGAAACACACGATGCCATAAATACACAGTTTGAAAAACAGCTTTATGTATCTTTTGTAGTAATACACATATTCTCCCTTCTGATGTTGCCTTAGATGAATTATACTGTATTCATATATTCCCGAGAAAAAGTTGTTCAAATTTATAAGCACCTTCTGCGAAGAATGTATAAAATCTTTAAGCGTTAAACATTCACTGCAAAATATATTAGAAATGTGTCATTGGGTTGAATTGTATAGAATTGTATAGATTTTTCTAAATTTATGAAAAAGGAAATTTTACAAAAGATGTAGTTTTATAAGAACAAATAAAATATTTAAATGATTTTTACACAGAGATTATTACTCAAAGCTCTATCAGCTCTTACTCAAAGAAATAATAATTTTAACTAATTTAAACAATCAGGAAATTTTATTCACAGTGAAATTTATTTATTTTTGCACATTTTAAAAATAATCATTATAAAGTCATATTCATTTCTTTTTGTATCCCAAGTTTTTCAAGTTTTTACATTATGAGTCTTACAGGTTTTCTGTGTATCAATTTACAAATTGCACTTTCAGTTATTGGACAAAATTCAGTGTAAGCAAATCAAAGGAAATTATTTTTGGTATCAAAGTAAATTCGAAATTTCATCAACACATAGTAAAGTTCTTAAAATAAACATTCTTTGTTCAATTTTCTTCGAATTGACTTTATTAGAAAAGAGGATGCATGTTCCAGATATTCTTATATTAAATAAACAGCGTTTGATGAAATCGTAATGTAGATTACTTGGTAATTTAGAGAATGCATTTCAGTAGGGTGGGGGGAAATATTTGTTAAACTAAGTCTGATGAAGGTTGTTTGAGCAAATACTCTGTACTGTGTTATAGAGTAAAAAAGTAAGTGTTTGAAGTTTTAATTTTCAATAAAAATTATTTTACTTGAATTCTCACTTTATTTGAAGAAATTTTTCAATATATATATATATATATATATAACTTTAAAAAAATTCACATAAATAAAAATCACAATACATTTTTTCGTGGTTGGTAAATAGCTATCAACCTCCAATAGCGTAATAAGTAAGAGCAAATGAGTAAATTTAGTTGCATTGCCAGTCTTTCATTTATAGAGAGTGTTAATTTTCTTACTGATAATATTATTATTATTGTTTTATTCCAACTTGAACATTTAAAATATGCGATTACAATAATGCAAAGCGTTTTAGTTACATAGCCTAAGCATAAAATATAAATATGCATTGTTTCATTTAGAAAAAATTTTTTCATGGTAATCAAATACAAGAAAATTTAAAATTCATTCTCACAAATCTGCTAAACGATAAAGAATTTACCAACTTTTTTACATATAAATTATTTTTGATTTTTTTTTTAATTTTGATTATAGATAAATACTTTTGTAATGAATAAACATTATTTGAATTATAATGTTCATTAATTTAAATATAAAGTGGCATAAAAGTTTAATATTTCTATGCAGAATGCATTTTTATTGTATTTAGAACTATAAAATAATTAAATATAACTAGTTCTTAACCACAACAATGAATTTTTTTTACACATATATATATAAAAAACGATGATTTAAATTTCATACAAAAATATGTACTTCAAGGAGGTATAATATCTTATAAAATAAATATGTTTAAATATTTTTTGAAATTCCCATAAGGTATAGAGAGAATTTAAATGATTGATTATAAATATTTTATAGCAAAAAATGTGTGTCCTTGAATTGCCAGTGCCACAATAAAATGCTTTGCTTATATTGGGTGTGGTGAGGTTCCTTTCTATATTATTTTCCATTGCACATATAAAACAAACAGATAATTTTCATATTCATGGATAGGAATCTCTTTATTGGTTTCCCTCATTTTTTACCAGTGATAACTTCGCACTACTTGTTTTGATCAGAAAAATAATGGACTTTTTCGGCCAGTAGTAATGTACTATATAAACTTAGTGAGTAAGTCGTTTTTTTCTTTATATATTATATACATATATATATGTATTTATATTATATTATATATATATATAT
>JAPDSC010125726.1:66488-89129 GCA_026290005.1 Latrodectus geometricus
AATATTCAAGATAACAACTGTAATAAAATATATTTGACAAATTAATTCTTCTGTATGTAAAAAGATTTAGATAAAAATGAGTTAAAAATACCGAAGATATATATGGTGTTATCATATATTATACATACTTCCTAAATAAAAGCTTGAAAGCTGTATCACCTAATATAATTGCAAAAAACACAGATCAATTTACAAAAATTACACGTTTGATAAACATCACTGAAATAATTCATTTTATTTCCTAGTCCTTTCCACTAAAGTATGCATGCTAAAATTTAAAAATTGAATTGATATATTTGAAAGTATTTTAAATTTACATCTAATTTTGAAAGACAAACAAGTCAAATATCATCATAAAATTCCAGTCAATCATAGGTATCCGTTGCATATAATTCTGAAGTATCCTCAAATATTTATCATAGCATGAATATTTCACTTAGAATAATGTCTAGTCCCAAAGTTTATTTCTAATGTTATCTTGTCTAATATTTTATTAAAAAATGGGAAAAATGTTCTGTAAGATTTTATTTGAGCTATGTAACCGCAACATAATCAAATGAATAAGTTACATTCTTAGAACTTATGATTTATTCGTTCACAACATTCTGGCATTTTGTTTCCTTTGTGGTTAATCGACTTTTGTTAGGAATATGAAAAATTAAACGCTACAAAATGAAAGAAAAAATGTGTTTAATAGCTTATGAAAATAGATTATTATTAATACCACATAAAAGAGCAATATTTTATTTAACTAAAATTTCTACAAAAACTTGTTATGAAAATTAATTTCTTCTTTTCCCGAAAAATGCGACTAAAAAAGTTTAAAAAGATCTAAATTTTTATCAGATATTAATCATTATTCACTAGATGTGGAAACAAAGCTCTACTTTTTAATAATTAAATTAAAAATAAAAACTGAAAAATATTTCAAATGATTTTAAATTTTTATTACTTTACATTTTTTTATTTGCTAATTTTTAAAGAAATATGTTTCGATAATACAAAATTAAGCATACATACATATTTTTTCAATCATCTCTGTTTCCTAATTCAACATAATTTAATTTATAAGCAGCATGGATAAATTCTGCTTTTTTCCTATTTCCAGCTTAAAATAAATCTGTTAATTATTTGTTAATTTTAATATTTTTAGCAAAATACTTTTACTTTGATATTCGTTAACTCTGTTATTGTATATTTTTAAGAAATTAAGAAAAACTAAGTTATCGACTACGCAAATATTTAAATTGCAACTGAAAAATAGTATATTTTATCAAGCTTTATTTTAATAGTTGTTTGTAAAATGATTGTTTTTTTTTTCTATTAAATGATGACATGTTTGCAGAAAAGGTAAATTAACTGTTAACGATATTTTGTTTTATGAAATACCAACAAAGAAAAGTGTATATAAATAAACTTAAAATAATCTGATCTATGTATAAAATTATTTTCCTGAAAATTTTGAAAGAACATGTTTTATAAATAAACGAAATATATTTTGTGAATTATTTTTTCATATATCATTCAGAATTAAATTCCTTAACAAACAAAATTAAGTTTTTTGAATGCATGAATTTTTTTGAACAATATAAAATGTAAAATTAATTTTTCTTCACAAAAGGATTAATGACTATGAAACTGAAAACAGAGAAGATGAAAAACATCGCACGCTTTATTAGAAAAAAATTACGCGCAATATTAGCAATAAATAAAGAATAAATGTGTACTTAAAATGTGTCTTTTATAATGAATAGACACTTACAGATTTTGCTGAAAAATATTTTGAAGTAAAATACTTTATTATTATAAGTTTACGTTAAAAATTGTGTTTTCTTTTTTAATTTTTACTTATAAATAAGAAAAAAAATGTCAAAAAATTTTTGCCAAACAATATATAAACTTTGTAATAATATTGTGATTTTAAGATTAAGTAAATACGGCCCATTTTCTATTCTTTATCATAAAATTTAGAAGTATTTATCTAATTAAAATTAAAATTTCTGTTGTTAAAGCAAAAGTAAACGACAAGTTTTCAAGTGAATTATTTTTGAAGTTTATTTAAGATGTTTTTATTCGGTAACTTCATTGTTATATCTTATTTTGAATATTTTAAAAACAGTGTTGGATATGTATATGTGATTTGCGTGTAAGTCCTTAAAATAACATGCTATTACCTTATATTAAAAGGCAATCAACACAGTGTTTTAGGTTTACTACTTCTGAATGGAAAATGTGTGCATACTTTTGGGGAAAAGTTGTGATATAGAAAAATAACGAATTTCAGTTTTCTCAATATTGTTCAAAATACTGCCTTGAGTTAGAAAATAAGTTCTCGCTCATTGCTCAGTTACAAACAAATAGAATGATTTACCGAAAATTATGAAATTTCTTATTAACAAAGTTTCTGAATACTAAGGTAATATGACTATGCATTTTGATATATTTCTTATCAGAATATGTTACGAAAAATCTAATTGTTAAAAGAAATAAAAATGCTGCTTAAAATCGTAAAAAAATTATTTTAAATATACTTATTATTAAATATTTAAGCTGTGCGTATGCAAAAGTACTGGAATCCTATATAACAATTATTTCTTCTCCACCCGAATACAGAAGATGTCAATATAGAAATTCTTCCCCAATGTAGAAGCTCAATAATAGATGAAAATTTTAAAAATGTTAGAAAAAACGACATACCTTTTTTCTAAAAGAATTTCAAAGCAATGTTGTATAGTTTAAATAAATAAAAGAGGGATCTTTAAAGTGCTATCAAATCAGCATTAATAATGGATTAAATTTTAATTGCAAATACCATAATCAAAGGTGATAAACGAAAGATGGGTCTTATTTTGATTTAGACAGTGTATTCTACCACAAGTTTTAAAGAATTTCATACAATCATTTTAAATTCAAAGTACTAACATAATAATTGTTTTACTTAATGATTTGTTTACACGATAAAATTTTGAAATCAGCTAGAATATTTACATGAAGAAAATGTTAATGGCTGATTACTAGTATAAAAATTTCCCATTACGTTGACTTAAATTCTAGGACAAGCTATAGAATATAAAGTGAATGGATTCCTAATTGTCATGTAATAATTTAAAGATTCTCAGAAGATTTGAATTTAAAAAAATCAAACTAGATAAAGAATATCTTTGAGAGATCTATAGATTGTACCAGTTGCATAACAAATCCGGATTAAAAATACCAGATAATTTGCTAGAAAAAAATTATTTGCATATGGGATTATTTTTAAGAATTGTAAAACCATAGAATTTCAACAAAGCATCTAAGATCCTCAATAAATTGACAGAGGTTCATTGATAAAAATGCTAAAAGTGCAAATCAGAATAATTTGTGTTTCACATAGAATATCATGGTGAATCCATTTGTTTCTAATATTCAGGTTGATGACTACGCATTGGCAGAATATATTCAATGATACAGTAAGTGCCAAAAGATACGCACCACTACTCTCTACTATTTACACAGAGTATGCCATTAGAAAACTGATATACATTCGACATTGTAAGATTGAAATAACTATATAATAATAAATTATGAATCGTATGGTTGAATCAACTAAAACTTTTATTTTTCAGATTATTTAATTAAGTATAATAGTATAGAGAAACTTAATTACTTTAATTACGCATTTCAGAATCATATTAATATTTTATTCATTCATTTCACTCATACAAATTATGCAAACGTCATTTTTGACTTCATCAAATTAATTTAAACTATAAGAAGAGTCACATTTTTGCATATAGAATATATATATTTTTACTTATTTAAAATTATATACATATTTAAATAAAATTACTTATTTAAATATATATATTTTTACTTTATATACTAAAAAGTGCTGTTGATTAGAGTATTGAACAATGACCCATAAATGTGGCATTTATAACATATAGCGTCATAAGGTTTGAGAAAGAATGCTTTTGACATTGGGGTAAATTATGTTTAGTAGCAGAAATAAATATTTTCTAATGAAACAATTTGATACTTATTGGTTTACATTATTAACTTTTTTATTTAAAGAAAGAAATTTTCTTAATAAATGTCAATTAAAACGACTGAACTAATATTTTATGCAGTGAACTCTATAGAAATTTATAAAAACCATTTTTAAGCAATTATTAATTTTTGAAATTGTGCATTTGTTTTACCAAAAAAATTTAATATAAAAATAAATTTTCTGTCAATAATATGAGAAAACCATTGGAATATAAACTGTTATAAGAAATTTTATTCAAACACGCATGAATATTTTTATGAAAAATTTTCAGAATACTTCAAATGTATAGGGCCTTATATAATTGGTCTTTCTGATATTTTACAATTTTTTAACTAGTTTTGGACCAAATTTCACTTCAATAAATCTAAATAGTTACATACGAATTTTTGCTTACTAGTTAAATTAATGTCAACATAGTTTATCGAAAATAACTCTACACTTCTGAAGTCATTAAAAGATTGAAAAAATTTCTTTCACAGTCCCTAACAGTTATTTGCTTTTTTTCAAATAAAAGATGCCTGAACTCCATAATATGATTTGCTTCAAAACAAAATTTCTCGCAACAAATTCCTTACGCTCGCCTTCACAAATAACACCTTCGGTTATTTTGGAGAAACTTTGCCATGCAAATCAGAATAAAGAAGACGTACTCCTTTTCCATAAACAGAACTCGAAACTCCTTTTCTCTAGAAACATGCTAAGGGTTTTAGAATCATGCTTCATTAAGCAAAATGATTCTCGTAGAACTCGAATTGAGTTTGGTAGAAAGAGGTTGTGAGCCACACGGATGTTCTTGCAGAAGAGTATCCATGCTTGATTGGATAGCAATGCAGATTAGTTTGTAATACCAGGAAAAGTAATTCAATTGAGTGGAAATGATTCTTGGACTGAATTCGGAGAAAGCTTGTTTGAGAGGTTATTCTGCACTTTACAATAACATAAGATATGCGGCTTAGTTTGATGTACTTAAATTTTCAAGAAAAGTATTTCTGGAAGTATTGCGAGCAAACTCTTTTCACGGAAATGTCTTAAGAAAAAGAGAAACACGAAGATTCCAACTAAGCACTAAGAAGTTTATACACTTTAACTCACATTTACAGTGATAGATTTTTTAAATCAGAATGAAATAGTTTATGGTTATCAAATATTGTATAAAAGACTTCTGAATTACATGAAAATTAAATCAAAACAATTGTTTTAAACCAGAAATATCTAAACTTTTAAGCAAAATCTTAACAGACAATATTTTTTATATTTTTTACTTCTTTGCTAAAGCTAATGATTTGACTTTTTATTGGTGATGAAAATATTTCCGTTGATAAAAATTATGCATTAAAAGGCTGTGTGAAGCTATCGAATAGTGTTTATATACATCAATATAAGTCAATTTCCATTTGAATGAAGAATGCTCAATTTTTTTTTTTTTTTGATTAAGTATGCATGAAGTAAGTATTGTAATCTTCTTACAATGAATTGTGTTTTAAATTATTTATTTTTGAATAATTTTATACAAATTACTCAAAAAATGATGAATGATTGGTTTAAAATAGTTTTTATAGCATACAATAATGTGTAGCATTTTCTGTTAAATAAATGTTATTTCTTTTTTTCGATGCTTCCAAAAAATAGCAACTAGTATTATGTTTTACTTAATTTTGAAGTAAATTCACGTCATAAAGTCATAATTGCAGATATAAGTACACATTCATTTCAATATTCTTCAAAATTAAATGTTTAACTCTTATAAATATTCTGTTGAACACATAAATGAGAAAACACTCAATCTGAGAAAAAAATATCTCAATAAAACTGAGTACATTCTTTCAAAATGAAAGTTTTAAGAATATAAAATTTAAGAAAGTTTTTATTGTTCATTTTTCACGACAGTATATGAATATCACATTTTGAAGTATGATATGCTCTCAATTACTTATACTTTAAATTAAAAAATAACTATGTTATAATTATTTTTCTTTCTAATGTCAAGAAAAATGTAAAATATATTTAGAAGGAAATTTTATAATAATAAAGTCAATCATAAATCTCAAACATTTATAGCAAGCAAATTTTACAAGCAAATTAACAATGAACAAAGTAAATAATTTATATCTAAAAACAATTTTATTTTCAACATTATTTTGAAAAAGTTATTTAATGTGATCTTGTAACTACATTGTGATCTTATTTGTAGGGAATTTGTTTATTATAGCAGGTAAGAGATGCAATAAAGTGCTGAAATTTATTTACAAAAAAATTAAATACGCAAACGATATGCTTTTTAATACATTTATATAGATGGAAAAAAATAGCATCTGCAATGTTCAAGTAAAGTTATTTTACAACACTTTCTAATACACAAATTAAATCTGTACGTTGTAACCTGGTAAAAAGGTTTTTCATTAAATAATATAAAAAATTGAAATTGTTACTAAAATTTTTCTGACATTTGCAATAGATAAATTAAACCTTACCAAGAAATATACAGTTTGACAAATAACGATAATCGAGACTTCATGATTTCTACAGAATAATGAATAGAAGAAAGGTTCAGGGCAGTCATTTCAAATACTGTGATATTCTTAAATCCAGTCGACAATCTGTGGGACCATTTCATTTGAGATATTTACCCTCATCATAATCAAGTGTAGATTGTCATGACACTGGAGTTGACATAGCTCAACATCCCTGTAAACACCTCAGAATCCCAATTGACTCCTTTCCTGTACGTGTCTCAGCAGTTCGTTCTGCTAAACGTACTTATTCTGCCTTTTGACATGTGGTTACATTAATGGGACTTTACAGGGTATGTAGTTGCCAGATATATGGACTAATATTTGTTATGTATTTAAAGATAATAAGTTTTATGGATTCACTTAATGATATGTATTTTTTCATTCTGAATTTAATCAGATGTAGAAGTCGAAAATATGTAAAAAAATATTTTTCAAATATTGAAGAAATATTACTCATGATTCGCTTTCAAACCTGCAATTGTGAGTTAAAATCTTATCAGGATTTCATTTGATAAATTACATATTACATACATAAAGAATAAATTATAAAATAATTAAAATTCAAAATTACACTCTTTTAAAAAAGTCAAATGTGATTAATTTCTATACTACAGATTTTATTATATATATTTATGTCAGTAAATAAAATGGTTTTTTACATTAAAATATTAATTTAAGTGAGCATATAAGTATTCATTTGAAATATAACAAAATTGTAACTACACAAAATGCATCTTTTATATATAAAATAAAATAATAAAATCATTTATCAAAAATATTCCAAAGATTTGCTGTTAAAATTGTTTGTGATAATTTTAATGAATAAACCAACTAAGAAACTTTTGAATAAAAAATGAATTCCAAGTTTAAACATTATATGTCCCTGGTTGTTTTGTTTTTGTCCAATTGAAATAAATAAATAGTTTCAGAATTTTCAATAGGAAAACTTAAAATAATTGTTTTCATTATTATTTCTCCAAAATATTCTGTTCACTATAACTACAATTAAATCATCTGTTATAATATTGATTTCGTAAAAGTAAATAGAATATGATTTTATGTATAGTTTAATAAATAGTTTAGTTAAATTTTTCATTTGTCTATATTTATCTCATACATTTTTAAAGTCATTAATCTTTTTTGATATCAGGCAACAGGAAAATATATTTCTCAATATCATATATATTTTACTGGCATCCAGTTTAAACATTAAAGTATATTCTCTATTTTATTTAAGGTATATAAAGTTCCACGTTTCTTAAATAAAAATAACAAATCCTTGTAAACTCTAAGAAAACTTTATGTACACCCTATAACATGCGTAAAGGATAAAATCTTAGAGAGAAAACGAAGATGTCATTTTATCCACAGTAATAAAAAAACAAAAGTAACTTTTGCGGGTAGTTCGTAAAAGCCTCATCAAAATTGATAAGAACCGGAGCCAGAAAGTTGTGGCCAAGGAAGATCAATAGCCGAAGTTTTGCAAGGCGGCCAATAAAATTGGCGTTAATGATCATTTCCGGAAAGATTTGGACTGTAGTAAATACGACTTAGTTTATATTTTTTCTCTCTTAAATGTTACCTCAAAACTTCTATAGTGTTTTTCCTCAAAATTTATTTAGATTAAACATACCTTCTTTTAAAACTCTTGTACAAGTTTTATATATTTGTGCTTAAACATCATTTCAAATAACCAGAGTATTTAGTATTTGACTTTCGTTGGCATAATTCAATGTCATTTATGTAATTATGATCAAACATAAAAATATAATTCTGTTATTTAGTTTTGAGAGTAATCAGATTTGGAATATATATGTATATTAGGAAAAGGAAACCAAAAACGAATTTTAATTAAATTAATTTTCGTTTGTTCTTAAAAATTATGGAAAATATAATGTGATTTATAATTAGGGATGTAGTGCCCTGCTAAACAAGCACATTGAAATTATATAAGTTAAATACTTTTAATTAACAAATATCTACAGATTTTCAGATTTCATTTAAAATCTAAAATATTTATAAATACCACCACATATTTAGCCAAATGTTAAGGATTAGCAATCTTAACTCATAATACATATTTTTGGTTTACATATTAACTAATTTCAAATAAATATGTATATTGGCCATAATTATGTACAATAAATTAAATGAATCCATAAAATTTATAAAATGCACTGCTCTAAAAACTCCCTCTTTCTACTTTTAATTAAACATTTTATTAGAAACAACTTAAAATATGCACAAATAAATAACTTTTTTATAATTAAATATATTATGTGACAAATATATTAAAATAAAGTAATTGTATATATATTACGCTCTTTAGGCAAGATATTTGCTCCTTTACTCGAAGTCTACGCCTTAATAAAGAAGCCATCATTTAGTCACCAATCTGCATAAAATACGAAGTAAATACATTATATGGAGATTTTAGAGAACATGTCCCAGTAATTGCTAGCTTTTAGAGAAACTCACTCATTTCATCAGTTTAACTAAGAACACTCGACGTCATTAAGGCCCATTAATCTTCATTTAATTTTGGGCCAGTGACAGTTACATATTTCGATAAATGCTCTAGCTGAGATGGTCAACCACCAGAATGCGCACCGCTATTTGCATGTGCAAAATATTCTGATATTTCCGCTCAATCTGAAATTTGTATGCTTGTAAAGCGGAAATGCATTCGGATAAATGGAGCAACTTAAATCATCTGAATTTCAGCTGCTTGATTAAATTTAGTTTATTGAGTTAATTATATGAAAAGATGAAAGATTTAAAAGTTCGGTATTTTAAAATTTGATTTCACGGAGTGTTTATATATGCGTCATTGAGCAATATTTGGAAATTAGGGTGTAAATATTTATTTCTGCAAGTAAAATGGATAACTTATTCATTATAATTGTTAGGATCTTTATCAAACAAATTAAAGATTTGATATATTTTTTTTAGTTGGTTAGTAATTACTCATATTAGTATATGTTTGCGTTAGTTCAAATAATGCCAAATGTGATGTATTAATAATAATTATTGAGTTGTTGGAAAAGGGGTGGGGAATGAAGGACAATTTTCGTATAATGAATAAATATTTTATTAAATTAAACACTTTTTGCCATCTTTATGTTAGTAATAGCATGATTTCACGCTCATAATTTTTTTATTCTTTGTTGACAGAAAATGATCCAAATGATTTTTGATCTCTTCATTTGAAGTAAGAGTTGACCAGCCAAGAAATGTTGCAATGATCAAAGCAAGTAGTAGATATAAGGCACCAGATCTGGAAAATATGGTGGGTATGGCAATATATCCATTCAATCAGTAAAAGCTTTTGGAAGTGATCAAACTTATATAAGATTTAGGATTAAATTGCTGGAACACTTTATCTTTTTTTTATACATTCTAACCTTATCTGTTGAAGTGCAGCATTCAGTTTGTCCAGTTGAAGACAACAGGATTCCGAATTAATTGATGTGTTATCCATTAAAACCTCAAAAAAAATAAATAAAGTGAAAAAAAATAAATAAACGATTCCCTTAAAACTCCATCATCAGACTGCATCACACTTTTTTGATGGATGTTGGCATTCGAAATGCTTTAAGCCGGTTCAACTTTTCTTACTCAATGATTTTTTGCTTTTGACATTGTTATATACTAACTATTTTTTCGTCCCCAGTAATAATGTGCTTCAAAAATGGATAATTTCTGTGCCATTTGAAAAGTGAATCACACCCTTCACAATGTGACACAAATTTCTCTCAGTGAAAACATAGGGAGCTATATATTGAGCTTCGAAGTTAAACTCAAGCCTTTCATGTGGTCATAAACAGAATTCAATAAATATGACGTTTCACCGCTTTCACGTATTGTTATTTGATGATTTGCATCAGCTAATGCATTTATCGTTTCTTTATCACCTTCAACCAGCCATCCGGAACGCAGTGCATCTGGCGCTCTGTCAATACATCTTCTCCATACAAACTGGCTAGTTTTTTTCTGCCTTCAATTGCATTTTTACCTTTTGTTGCTAAATGCTTTCCATATCTAAAAGAGCACTAACCAAAAACTACTGCGTAGAATTAATTGAACTTTTCCACACAGAAGCCTTGCTATATCAGCTCTCAAAATGTATAATAAATATGAGACTTAACTGTGAAGTTAGATTCGATGAAATATAATTAAATCCTCTTCCTGGAGAAAACAAAAATTGCTTTCCGAATAACTAAACACTTGAATTCTCAAAATTAGTATGAAAATATTGATTTGTATTAAATTAAGTACATAATCATGTTTTATTAAAACATTTTTACTATTATTACTAGCACTATTATATAAACTAAAGGGGATAAATTCAATTTGTTTATTGAAATACATTTTAGTTCATCAAATTTTTTTTTGATAAAAATTGCTATACATAAGTAAATGTTTGTAAATTTTCATATTTATGATTTCAGCTATTATAATGAAATCCTCTTCAACACTACGACACTACACTTACGACGATAGATTAATCTATGATAGCTGCATTTGGATTTAATGAAACATGTTGCTCATTTTAAACCTTGAATTTTCTTGTTTATTTTGGGTTGTGATTAAAGTTATTTCATTTAAAAAAATACGTATTATATTTGGTTTCGTTTTGAATGTAATATTCTATATTAAAGATTTATTAAATATAACATTGCTTAATGAATTCAACAATTTTTGAAATTCAAAGGACTATATAAATACAAATATTCATAAATTCATAATACATATATAATACATATACTACAAAATAGTTCAACTTCTGAAATAAAAGAACATTCAAAAATTCTATATCTTGTATACAAAATGTTCTGAACATGAGTTTTATAATCTGCAAAAGATAAATCTAATGTCCCTTTTCGCCTGATTTTGTAAATATTCATCCATTATTTCATCTGCATGAGAATAACCAGGTAAAATCTACCAACTTAGTATTTCATACTAAGGAATTAATTACGATAATTTTATATTCTTGATAACAAAATAGTTTCTAATACCATTCACAGTCAATATCAACATTTTCTCAGCTTAATGCTCTAAATTGTCCATTCATGACAGTCTTAGCCTCTTTATCATTCGCCACTATTTATCCATTTATCTATCTATCTATATCTATCTATCTATCTATCTATCTATATATATATATATATATATATATATATATTGTGTGTGTGTCAATTATAATAGTTTTTAAGGTTTGAATTGTGTAATCAAGAATAAAAATTAAGAAAACAAATTTAACTGAATTGAAATAAAGTGGATTAGATTCATAAAACTTATATAGCATTTATTGCCAGTGTTTTAAAATAAATGTATTTTCTGAAAATTGAAATTGCAAAAACTTTCTTGAATTAATTTATTCTTCATTTTTATTTATTACAATCTTTTCTATAATAATATGCTAATAAAACAACAATACAAATTTATCATGAGCAACTACTATAAGAAAATGTTAATTCGTGCATTATCATAAATAATGTGCTTCCTGATATTGATAGCTTTACTTTTTATGCATGCAGAATAAGTTTATAATATTAATATAATTCAATATACACTTAAAAATATGAGTTTTTAAATACATTCTATTCTATCATTCCGAATAATCAAATCAGTTTAAAATGTAATATTATTTAAAATATCTACGTAATTTCACTATTGCAAATCATAAGTTGTATATAAGCAAATAGTATAAAATTATTTTTTGTATAAGATAATATTTATGGTTTTAATGTCTATAAAACTTCATTTATTTTTAACCGTAACTGTTTTAAACTCGTTTTCTGCTCAAATGTACTGTGTTGAAAATTATTGTATATATTTTGAACATTTTCTTTTTAGAATTTATTATATTATCCTCTAAAGAATATGATTTATTAAGTCAAATTTCAAGCATATATAAATATATCGTTTCTAATTTTAAAATTTAAATTTCAGTTTTAAACTGTTTTGCTTCTTACTCTGTGAAGAAAGTTATTTCAGTTCATAAAAGTTGAGGAATCATAAAAATTATTTATTATGTTAATATTTTTATCGTTTTACAAAACTAAACCTTGTTTTCTCCAACAGACAATTTTTATATGCATTTCAAGTTGTTTTACAGATTATAAATTAATTTGATTAAACTCTGAAAATTCATAAATTTTCAATTTAATTTTTTCCTTCCTTTCATTTGATGAAAAAAAAAATTGGTGTTTTTGATTTTAACCGATAAAAAAAAAATTTTGAATCTATAACAGGGTATCAGTTTATAAATGATATTATATTCACCAATGATGTTAGACTTTTTTTTCACTTATTTTGAAGTTAAGTATTAATGTGTCTAATATTTCTACCTCAGATTTCAAAAAGCATATATATTGAACTTAGATTTTAATTTTTATGCACAATTAAATGAAATTTTAATCAGATATTATTTTATGATTTTTAATAATTAAAATAGAAATTTAAATGGAATAATTCACTGTAAGAATTGTAAATGTTACAATGTTTTAGCGATGAAACAAATTGCAGTAAATATAACTAACAAAAAATAAACATAACACATTTTTAATTTTGATAAATTTTAAGTTCAATTTTTACATGAATTTTGTACAATAATGAAATATACTTTTAAATCGTTATTTTAAAATATTACTGAGCCTGAAAACAGGCAATCCTCTGTTTTGAAATTTATGATTGTTTAATTTGTAAATGTTTAACATTAAAATGAAGTATTTTGTTCTACTTCAAAACAGATTTAAATCAAAATATTTTGGTTTATAATTAATAAATGATAGGAAATATGATAACAGTATTTTAAGATTTTTATAGTTAATTGTTTTAAGATTTAAAAATGCTTAAAGCAAATTATATTTTACATGAAAAACAGATTGCAATATATATTACCAATCATGTACTTAAATATCCATATAATGAAACGTTTTCTTTTTTTTTTTTTTTTCCTTTCTTTTTTTTTTTTACACTTCATTTTCTCACATACTAAAAAAATTTTAACCAGAATATCATAAAATTTTATTAAATTGTTTGTATTATTTAAACAAGTGGGTTTCTTTTTAAGAATTTTCGTTATTTAATCTTCTAACTACTTTTTTTGCTAAAAATTTATTTAAGCAATGATTATTGTCTATTTTTTGATTATTTCACTGGAATAAAATGCATACTTTTATAGTCAGCAAAATGTACAAATTATAAAAAAATAGATTCGAGATGTTATTTAGACGTTCTTTTTTTCTATAAACTGGCATGACAAATTCTATGTTCAAGTATATCAAAAAAAAATAGAAATCATTTGATTTAGAAGAATTTATTTTTGCCAAAACAATCACTTGAAAAGCAAGATATTAAAATATATTACGATTTTGTTAGTGATTTTTAAAATGCTTTAAATTTGAACTTTTATTTTCTTATCGCAAATTGGGTTAAAAATGCTTCCTTCAATTTTATTTTATGAAGTAAATTACTGAATAAGATGTAACAAAAAAAAATCAGTGTTATTCGTGAATAAAATATGTTCAAATCTAATTGAGAAATTATAAAAAGATATTTACACTTCCTTAAACTACTTGAAGTATGATAGTTTTGTTTTGACTTTGAATTCATTATGAATGAAAAATATTTACGCATTTCATTTAATATTATAAGAAATATGGTTAAATTCGTTGAAGTTTGAAGTAGTGAAACAGTCAGAATAACTTAATTTTTATTAATTTCCAAACGAATCACAGAAGAAACGATTTCTGAAAAGATTATTTTAAATAAAATTCGCTCTTTTACTTAACTTTATATTTTAAAGCTTGAGCTCGCATGGATGGCTTACTCCACATAGCCTTCAGCTACGAAAACGATTGTTTTTTAACCTTATTTTAAGTTATTCTAAAACAGTTTTAGCTTGAAGGAATTTAATGCATGTAATGATATTTATTTTATAAACAGAAAATAAAGAATTTTAAGTTGTTTCACTATTTTTTTTTATATTTTCCTGATTTTTACGAATATATTTAAAGCTGAAATTCCTTTGCATTAACATTTAAAACGTCACTATCGAATACGCTCGCATCTAGTTACCTCCTTAAAATTGATAAATTGATCTACTATATTACAGAAATAAATTTCGTTTTATGTTTATTTACTAAAAAAATCTCAATGTGAAACAAAGAATTTATTTTGAAATACGTTCTTAAATACTATGAAAAATATTATTTTTTGAAAAATATGCACTGTCTTATAAATCTTTCTCAGTAAAAAAATAAACATTGTTTGAATAAACACACTATAGAATATTTTTTTTTACTCAATGATAAACTTCTTTAAGAAAATACTGAATTTTTTATGTTGCAAAATCTCTTTTCGGCAGCATTAAATTTTTATGTATAATATTATTTCTCATGCAAATGTTATGTGTTATTAAATTATATTTGAAGAAATTTCCAAGTAAATGAAATTTCATATTTTTATTCATTTCTCCTGTGATTTCAGGATTACTTTAGCATACCTTCAAAGCAAAAATTTTCTATATGCTTATCACAGAAATTAGTACGTGTATACTAAATTTCGCTTTATTTATCCAAAAATATAAATATAAAGTTATATTAAATTTGTTTAGGTGTCTATGTATTATTAAAATATTGTATTTTTAGAAATATCAATTATTGTACTTGCTATAATGTTTTCTTAATCTCAGTTTTATAAAAACTCTTTAATTAGACTTTCACTATAAAGAAAATATTAACTTTTATATTTTTGATGCGAATTAATTTAAAAAACAAATCGTAAACATATGTACAAAAACAATACTAAAATAGTGTAGAAATTAATAAGAAAAAATGTATATTAGTTTGTATTCTAGATACGCTCGTGGCCAGCTTATGTTAATGATATAGTTTAAGGGTACTTATAGAAATATTATATAAAACTATCATTGAATAACAAGGAGAATGTTTTGTATTATTGATAACTATTGGGAAAAAATTAGTGTTTATTTAGGAAAGTAAAACATATATATTGTGTTTATTAGTTTTAGTTAATAATATTACTACTACTTGAATTTCAGTATAAAAATAGTTTAGAAGAAATTAACGACATTACTTTTTGCTCAATTTTTATATACTTATTTACCTATCAGTTGAATTTTTAATATTAATTGCAATTCAGACGATATTTTCATTAACAAGTAGTATTTGCATTTTTTTCTTATATATAGAAATAATAATTCATACAAATTTATAATTAGATTATTCATGTGTCGAATTCATTTTTAAGGATAAATAATAATGCATATTATTATTGAACCAAACTTTATGTAAGGGTTACTTAAAGTTTATGTTAGGGTTTAATATCTAAAGTAAAGGATATGTATTACTATAAATGAATGGTTTCTATTTTTTTAGTATATTATAAAAAAAAAAATCACACAATATGTAAAAATATTTTTAAGTAAACCTAAAATATGTTAGATACATTTGATCACAAAAAATCTTTAAAAATAGAAAATTCAAATACACATGGGTTTTTGTCCTTAAGGAAAGGATAAAGAAATATGAAATATAAAATATACTAACTTGTCACATAAAATTTAAAAGTTTCATTTCAATTTATGTACATCAACAATATTTTATAACTTTAGAATATACATTGAGGAATATTAAAATCAAAAGTAAAATTTGAGCAACAGACTTATGAATGAAATTGATGACTATTAATTACTAATAGATATTTAAGTTTTAAACCATTACATATATAATTACTAATTATTCAAAATTATTAACCAATTTTAATATAATAGAATAAAATTGAGAAAAATAATATACTTAAGCATTTAAATATCGATAAAGTAACTTTTAAGTATTTGATAAATTTAGTCAGTAAATGGTTGAGATTTGAACCTGAAATTCCTTACGTTTCTCAAACTCTGAGGTGAAAAACGAACAGTTGAAAGTTTTTCAAATTACTTTTATATTATTATATATGTTGATTTCATAATTAAATTTCTATAAATCCTAACAAGCTAATTATAAAAAAATTATTTTTAATATTCTTCATATATTATATATTATATATTTTACTTTACCTTACTACACATTTCTTGTCATTTAAGAAAACCTTTTGGAAAGAATTCCTCCCACATGAAAAAATTTGCGCTATCAAACATTATTATTGTTATATGATAAAGAAATATAAATATTAAAATGATATTTATTAACTAAATATAATATATTACAAATAATAAACCAATGTTTCAAAAAGTATTTGTAGTACCATTTATATATGAAGATCAACTTGATATGGAAAAAATATAATTTTTTTTTTCATCTGGCAGTTAAATCAAACAGAGATTAGATTACGCATACTGATACAATCATGAATCTAGGTGCAACATGATGCCACATTTCATCATTTCTAGAGACCAGTATATAGTGGTGAAGCAGTCATTTGAAAATGCTTTATTATTAATTGTCTGTTATTCAAATTCCAGCAACAGCAGTATGCTGCTGAAACACAGCATTTCACAAGACTTTTATAATATGTACAGCTACGGACTTTATCACAACTGAAATATAAGAACCAGTGATGACCACGATATGTATCCATTGATACGTCGTACATGGAATCCAGTTGGAAGGCAAGAATAATGATGTTGAATGGAAGCTTACAATGTAAGCAGCACAATGGTTTGCTTAAACCAAAGCAATATGACACTCCTGCTTCTATTTCCTTATTGAAGGATTTTTTCCTGCGATTAGAAGCTAAGGTAATGGGGGTCATGGTCATCAAGGTAATAGTCAATGGATATGCAATCTAACTGTCCATGCAAACAGTTGTTGTCAAGCGAATGATCTCATTTCTTGACTCAAGATCATAAGAACACGTGCAATACTTTGAAACAATTCAGGTCAAATGGCTGCCTTACTGGAGTTTAGTGATAGTGAGTGTCCAAGATTTAACACTTTGTTTATGTGTAAGCCATGAGCCTATTGATTTCTTGTTTTACAAACAATCAAAATATCTAGGCAAGTGTATCAGTAGTGCTCCAACAAAATAATTTGCAATTCGGGCAAAGTAAAATTTGACCTCTCTCAACTAAAAATATGTGTTTACAAGAATTATTTCCTTCACACAAAGCTCCACAGAGTATTTTTTTTTTATCAGGAAACATCATTTAAACTAAACTTGTGTACTATGAAAATGTATATTTCTTAGACACATTCTTCTTTTAAATGACGTTTATAAAACTTTTTGTAGTAAATGTTAGAAAAATATTTTTTTTTCATAATTTGACTGTCAGAAATCTGTAATATATTTTATTTCATTTAAAAAAATAACCGCTTTCCTAGTTAAATATTTCCTTATAATTTACCTTGGCAAATGCTAGAAATAATTTAAATTGTAGTTATTTTTCTAAATAAATTTATAGCAGAAAATCTGTTAGAAAACTGATATAAACTTTTAAATATTACTAAAAATAAATTATAAAACTGCAAAAAACAGGATTTATAAAATATAACATATATTTATAAAAACCTATAATATTATTACTTATTTATAAAAATTTGCATATTAAAACATATAAAAATTTGTAATATGCTTTTGATTTAAAATTCTTAGCCGTTTTTTACAGTAAATGTTTCCTATTTTATTTCTATTTTTTACTCCATTCAAAATATTGTAGACAGTTAATTTTATTCATGATCTTAATTTAGTAAACTAAATATTAAGGCAAAAATATTTTCTCGCTTTTAAGAATCTGTATTTTTTAAATCCTTTTTGACGTGGGAAAATAAATATTACAAGTTAATTAAACATACTATTTTTTTATATAACTAAGAAATTTTCACTGAATTAAACTACATATTTTTATTTACATAAATATTTTATTACATGATATATATGTACTTGAATGAAAATTAAATTTTACATTTTTTCTTACAAATAAAATTTTTCTTCTAAGTAAATTCCCTTTCAGAATATTTCATTTTTAGCAAGTGAAAAGGTTTTTTTTTCCATGTAGCTTTTTTTCTTAAGAAACAGCAACAAAGATAAATGAAATACTATATACAAACAGAATATATTAATATGCGTGAATAGCATTTGATAACTACGTTAGCCTGCATAAATCCTGTTCATAAATTAATTCAATTTTTTGAGACTTCGTTTGAAAATTGTTCTTTCGATGGAAAATGTATAACTTAATGTTTATTTTTCAAAATATTTACGAATTCTTATATATAGTAAAATGAAAATAATAATGCAAATTTAACTAATGATTTTAAAATCTAACTTCAATAGAATATTTGTTCATAAATTAAACTCCCTGCTAAAAGCAATTCAACATTATTCTATAATTCTTTATAAGAGAATATGCTAATTTTTGAGACTGCTCAATTTAATTATAGGATAAAAAATTGTTTAAATGCTTTGTAAAAAAAAATATAATGTATATAAATAAAAAAAAATATTTCTAATAAAAAAATTTGTAAATTTTCATCATTGTTCTTTTACAATATATACTCTAATGAATTTTAAAATTTTATTTGCTATGGAGAATGCATTCAGAATATACTGAATTTAAAGTTTCCATTAAGACATGGTCTGAAAATATTTCAGAAGTTATAAATCTAAGGAATTTTAAAAGTAACAAATATGTATAATATCGTGTGTGATCGAATGTGATTCGCATAAACCTCGTTTTTGCAATCCGCATCAATATTTGCTGAAATTGTGTTCAATGTATTAAGAACTCGCCCCTTCTTTAAAGGCATGGAAAATTCAACAAAAAAAGATAATACTGGTATTTAAGCATCATTTGCCACTAGGAGTGATTAAATAGTTCATCATATTTACCCTCACTTAATGGCTGTTGGAAATCCGTGGTTTGGGACATGTCCACTTTAATCTGTGACTAAATTACTTTCGCTTGTGTGTTACTCGGATGTGTATCAGAGGGCGTCAACTCATTTGTGACCTCGTCACCTTAAAGTGGTTCAAAATTCTTAAATGCGTAGGGATAGGTGAGTATTCTTAATCCATAAAACTTAGGATATATTTTCCTGGATTTGCCAGCACTAATATTACGTATGTATCAAAACATGTATAATGAATCTAAGAAGAACACACTACAATAAGATCATAAATTTTTGTTACATTAATTTTCAAAATTCAATAAAGTGCAATAAAAATACATATATTTTTTTATAATATTATAAAATGAATTAATCTTTAAAATCATTTGGATGCTGAATACAGGCATTTAAGTGCAATTTTTTCAATTATCTTCAGAGACTGTTGAAGATATTTTAGGAAATATAATATTTTATTATGTGTCAATATTTAATGAATTTGTTTTCAAAAGAGGATTTTATTTTGAATAAAAATGAAAATCGTTGTTACGTTAATCATTAACGACTATCCATGATGCATGTTAAAATGTATTACATATATTAGAGAAAGGAAAAAGTTTGAATTTGTATGAAAGCATAAAGTTAAAAAGCTTAACCGATACTTCATAACGAATAACGCATATTTTACATTATAATTTAGTTTCAGTATTTATCATTTTGATGTGAATTTAGAGATACATTGTATTTGTTGTTTTAAAATATTAGTAAAAGTGTGTTTAGATGTTCCTTATATATATTCAATCTAACATACTCAATTTTAAAATGATTGTTATTCAGTTTTGACATCATCTGACTATACATTATTTATAAGCACATTTTGGTTCAAGTTTTTATTGCAAAAAATTAAGTTAAATCTTTCTTATACTTCTCCATTCTTCAGCGTCTATCTTCTTTATATACGATACCAAAAATATTTCACTATAGAAACCCAAGGTTCAGATTTTTATTTTTTTATATTTTATTTATCTATACCTCTGCTTAATATTTACAGCTTTCAGATTATTTTTTTTATTTGGAGACATTTTTTATACCAATCGTTGAAACTTTCCGAAAAGATTGGTTCAGGTTGAAAATTGAATATTTTTATTCTTTCTACATTTCACATAGAATACACAGTAAAGTGTTTTGAAATTAAACTGAATACTTCAGAGTTTAATTTTGTTCTAAAATAAAACTTCTTGGAAATAAATTGAAAAAGAAAGAACAAGAAATATGTTAATGATTATTTTTAATATATAACAAATTTAATTATAAAATTAAATGGTATAATTACTTTTACAAGAACTTCACATATATTTAATTACATCCTTATTACTTTATTATACCTACTACATTAACAAAATAATTCAAACTTAAATATATTTGTAGAACATTTTAGCTAACTTTTTTTGCTCATTTAATATATTACTACTTTATTTTATTAATTTCATGTATATCAATATCTTATTAATTATTTTAAATTGAACAGTAAAATGTAATGTCAAAAATAATTTATTGAAAACATGAAAAATTAAGCATTTTTTTTTTTAAAAAAATAAAGTTTTATCAGTAATGACTAAATTCAAAAATTAGGAATATAATTAATAGTAAAAATATACGAATAATTAATAGTAAAAATATACAATTTAGATTAACTAACATTTTTATAATATTACACTGTTATACATTACACTTATAAATATATTTATACTTTTATAATATATTAATTTTTAAGCACACGCTTATTTTATAGCATGTTTTTATTTGAAATAAAAAAAGTGCTGTAAAATTATTATTTAAAATAGTTTAATTTTTTGCTGGCTTCTAAAATAAAACGGCAATCACTCAGAATACAAAAAGAAATCGTGTTATATCAAAAGCTTGCTGAAAATTATAATTTCCGATTATCTCTATTCAGTTGTAATATCGCTATAGCTTATGACAGTGTACCAAAATAAATCGGAGAGACCTTTAAGTAACTAATGTATTACGTAAAATAGAAAAAAAAATTGATTTTCATATTTTTGAAATAAAAAGCTTTTTACTTATCGTCCATGAATCTTTATGTTTATTGATTAAGTATTTTCCCAATTTTTTCTACTGAATCACTTAATTCCATGCTAGTTTATTTATTTATTTATATTATGAACACTATAAATTTATAACAGTTATTATATAATACTATACATTTTTTAAAAATTTAATAGAATAATAAATCTAAATTTTTAGTGTAAACATAAGTACTTAAATATAGATGTATTATCATTATACATGAATCTTCATTTTCATGCATTTGAATGTACATCTTCCCCAAGTGGCATATTAAATTATTTTCAAGTATATTAAATTTTTATAATTTAAAATAAGTAATTAAGAAATTTTTGAATAACAGGTTTTTCTTTTTTACTCTAAAAATGCATTTGAATTATATCTCCATTATAATTAAAATTGCTCGGATTTTTTGTTATGAAACACACTTGTCATTTCCACATCGAGGTTGTTGATAGTATCAAATTTAAGAAATAAAATAATTTTATATAGGAATTAAATTTAAATTATTTCAAAATTTTAAATAATTCTTCTCACGATATTGAAATGAGGAAATAATTAGACTGAATAAATGAAAAATAAAGAAAAATTGAACAAATTATATATTATTTAAATTCAATTCTTCTAAATATGTTTTATGGATATGTAAAAAAATAACATATTTATTAGCATATTCTCTTTAGATTCTTAAGAAATACGAGGATGAAACTAGGAAATACATATTTTCTTCAAGACAGATGTATTAACATAATTTCTGCATGTCTCGAGATTACGAATAACAATTAAATAAATTGAGATAATATTTAAACAAATATTGCTCCATTTATAACGCATATATGACATCATTAATAACGGTTTGAGAATTGATTTATATTATGTAAAAACTTTGTATTAATGTTGTTAATTTGTTAAATAATAAATCAGTTCTTGTCATCTGAATAATTAATTAGCATAAGCAGAAATTGCATTAAAAGAAATGAAAACATTCCGACATGACGTGATTATTTTGTCATGTGTCACTTTTGTGTTGAGCAGACAGCGTGACGCTTTGCTTAAAATCTTGCTTACATAAAATTTTATAAGGCGTTTGGTTTCTGTCAGAATTCCTGGCTGCACATTTGAAGATGTCATCTTTGCTTACAAAAATCGA
>JAPDSC010125735.1:0-30755 GCA_026290005.1 Latrodectus geometricus
TAATGTTGATGGTAAAAAATATATTCAAATTGGGAAAGGAAATTGTCTGCAATTAAAAACTGTTCATAAGTAATAAAGGTGAGCTGACGGAAAAATTAACTGATATTAAAACTATGAAAAATCTGTTCAAAAATATACAAATAAAGTGATATTTACAAAAGAAAATTTATTCAAGCGAGGAAGAATCTTTGATTAATTTATGTATTTTTATCGTTTTATTTAAGTAACTTTCTTGCCCAAAAAATAAAGAGCCCAATCTATTTTTTCGTAAAATGTTGAAAGCTAAAATTAAAAAATATTTTTAAACAGGAAAATGGAATTTTTAACAAGATGATAAATAGGTCTTTGGCCTAGTTGTACGAACCTTTCTATAGGACATAAGATTATGGGTTTGATCCCATCTACTGTTGAGGAATGGGAGATGGGTTTTGCACTTCTACCTTAAGCATGTACATTTGTCAGGGTGAGTGCTTGGGAGTTTTCCGGGTTTCCTCCTTTGCATCATGTGAATGTGGCCCATTATCTATGACAAGTTCTCTTGGAAATCAATACACGGGGTGGATATTAAAATGCCTCACAATGGACTTTGGGTGTTATGCTATCCTTTGCGCTTTTCAAAAGCTAATAAGTAATACGTTTAAAATAAATAAAATAAAATTAATCAACAAAGAACTCCACTGAAATTAAAAAACATTTAGTAAAACTTCATATTATTTTATCACATTATAAGCAATATAAATTTATTTTATAAATTGATGTCAAAGCCTTCTATATCTTCATGGATTATTAAGCATCAAAAAGTGTTTCATACAATTCACAGTAAAGTTTAATTTCAACATTTGTTGATATTAATCAATATTTCAATTTTTTTTATCTTAGAAAAATTTATAATTTATGAATTTTTCGTATTAGCAGTTTATTTACATCCACATGAGTTTAGTTAGTGGTGTTTTATAGGAATACACTTTAAAATATTTTTAAGTGAGTGATAATGTGTAAATGATACTTCCAACAAAATGAATTCAAATGAAAATTTAAATGATTGGTATAGAACCATTAATTCTGTTCTACAAAATAATTATTTTTTTGGTGACATTTTTGTGTTCAATAACAGTTTTATATTAAATTTTTGAGTTTTAAATATTGAATTTGATAATCATCATGTTTAGCTAGCTGACTTTATATTATAATATTTTTATGATTTTGATATTTTTTTCAGAACCTATAAAATAATTTCATCTTTTTCAATTTAAAACTTTCCATCTTGTGAGAAGTTATTTGTATAAGTGTGTATTTTAAAAGTCCAAAACTATCCACGAAGATATATCAAAAGATTTGACAAGTATGATAACAAAGGCTGTAGCTTTGATATCGGTATTTTTATTCTATATTTCAAGAAATTTATGGTAAATCACATGTGCTGTTGCTTTATTTTGTCTTTAGAAAGTATATTTTATTAGTCCTATGGGTAGAATTATGCATTTCAGATTTCATGATAAATCCTCTTAAAATACCATTTCTGAAAATACATCAAAATATCTTTTAAGATTTTTTTTCATATCAGAAAATAATAAATTTGTTTATTTTTTGTATTTCAATAATTTAAATTTTATGCATATTTAATGTACAAAAATACATCTGTAGCAGCACTTTTTCATATTTCTGTGAATGTTTCTCATGAAATATTTGGCGAATTATGCACTCGCCAATATATCGTTGGCGACATTCTCTAATGTGTATACACTCTCTGATGTGTCGTTTCAATATGCGATGACCAACGTATCTTTTGTTGCCATTTCAGAAATTTAATCAGTGCTAATCATTTTATTTGAAAATGGCTCGGTACTTTTCAACAATCTTATCATCAGAATACATTACATCTCCGCAAAGTATGATTGTACACTGAAATAGATTAACATATGTTGTTGAATATCCATCATGATATTAAATTAAAAAATTTAAAATTACGAAGAAAATTTAAAAATGCTCATGGAAGAAAAATATTGGTATTTTTGTTTGTCCAGTAAAATTAATTTTACGATTCTATTCTATAGTATGACATAAAATAAATATTGTTTAAACTTTGTCATAAAAATAATTAATGTAAGTAAAATATTTGGAGATTTATTTTTAAATCATGACATTTATTAGGTAGAATTCTTATAGGTAATCTACTTGATTGATAGTGACATTGATAATTTTTAATAATAAATTGTTGTTGGAGTTCAAGTACTATTTATATATTAAATATTCAAATTGTAATTAATATTTTTTACATTTAACATCCCTATTTTTTTCAGAATGATCCGAAGCTTTATTTAAAAGATATTTTATATAGAAGGGCTTTATTAAAAAGATATTCATTTTAATAAAATGATTTGTGAAAAAAAGACTAACATATTGAAAATGGGCCACTATAGCCTAGGCATCAGTCTCGCAATCGTAAGGTTGTGGGTTCGATTCTCAGCCGACTAAATGTTCACTAATGGCGACTGAATCACGTAAAATATGTCGTGGTCACAATGTCCTTTATGTTCCCATTCCAAATTAATAACTCTGGGGTTGGTAGGAACCAGGCTTTGGGCCTTCCTTGGCTAAATTCGGAGACTCAGGTTGTGTTACCATCAATGAGCCAAGTCGTACTTCCACCCTTGCAAAGAGGGTGCTCTGTTTAAAAACGAAAGACGCTCTTTCTGACTTCATTCGCCTAATCATATTCTTAATTCGCCTAATGAAGTCAAAGAGGGAGCGTCTTGCGTTTTTGAATAGAGAACCCTCATATGAAGGCGGGAGTACGACTTTTGGCTCATAGATGGCAGCACCATCTGAATCTTCCAATTTAGAGATTGAAACCAGTGAAGATTTGTAGCCTGGCTCTAACCACCCCCAAAGGTATTAATTTGTAATGGGAACATGGAGGACATTGCGACCCAATAGATTTTACGTGTCCAGTCACCATCAGAGAACACGACGGATCTTCGGCTAAGCCACGATTCAAACTCACCACCTTCTAGTAACCTAACCAACCAGGCCACCACGGCTTTTTACCACATATTAATTGTGTTGCTAGAATGCATAAATATAAAGTATGCTCATATATATATTTTGCAATGTAACACATATAAACAAATATGTAATTTAATTCAAAATTATTAGTTTTTGATTAAATGGTTTTTTTTCAGGACTCACCTTCTGTAAAAATTTTCCTTCCAAGATATAATTTTGACAACAATCCGGAATTTGCCATGGATATAGAGATCGAAGACACAATTGGTGGAATAGATCTTTCCAACAACAGCTTAGAAACTTTGGAAGATGCTCGACTACCACCTGGTCTGAGGCACCTTCGACTGCACAACAACCTTCTGCAAGATTTGCCACCGTCCTTGCTGACTGACTTCCCAGGATTAAGGAGGGTGACCTTGTCCGGTAATCCTTGGAGGTGTGACTGTGACGCTGTTGACTTCAGAAAGTGGATCCTTTCCAAAATGGACATCGTAAGCGAACCTATTTTTAGTATATATCTGTTGCCACGGTATTCTTACTGATTTATGCTTTAATTAAAAATATGAAGTGTGTGATCTTTAAAACCCATTCCCGTTAATCTGCGCTTTAGGTCCCCTACTCTGCCAACTTGGCGATAAATGCAACAAGTGTGGTAAACCAGACGTTTTTATACCTAATGAGCTCTTTATGGCAATCTCCGAAGGTAATAATTTGCGCTTTTTTGCGCATGCTCATTAATTGGTCTTTTATTTTAGCATTTTCATTGGTTGCTAATTTGTTTAAAACCGTTAAAAATCGTAGTGCATTATCGCCATGGCAACAGCGTTTTTGAAAACCCGCCAAGTACGGGACCCACTGCACACTTTTGCCAAGTTGGCAGAGTAGGGGACCTAAAGCGCATTTTCACCCCCATTCTTATTCTTTATTTGCCCAATAGCATTTTCCAAAACCTTTATCATATATGACAATGTTATGTATGAAAAATTCAGTCACTAGCATCAAATTATTTTTCTGAATTGATAAATTTTCACTTTTTATCAGATCAGTGACGTCAACAGAACTCGTTGTGGTGAAGTCAGTGAATCTGAATCGTCTGAGTTGGAGGATAAAGTGATCTGGACGTTGGACGATCGAGATCTCTGTCCTACATCCATAGGACTCATTTTCTCGGTTGGGTTTGGTTTAATTGGTGAGATTCCTTATAATAAATTTAAAATCATCAATATCTACTTATTAATTAAAACTAACTATTCTTAAATTTTTATGTTTGTTAAATTAGATACCGGGAAAATTTTTCAAAACTATTTCTTAAATGTTTAAAAAGAGAATTGTTTCTGTATTCTTTATTATCTATTAATTTGTCATCAGTATTATGTTCTATTTATTTGTTTATAATAAACTCTCCTAGTTAATCTAATTAATCTAGAAGAGATTGGCTTTGACATTATCAAATCTCTTGCATTCCAATATTTCTTAACTTTATAAGTTAAAATATTACGTTGGGGAAAAAGTTATCCATTATTTTTTCAATAGACGTTTGTAGTGATCGCTATCTCGTGAGGTATCTATCAAACAATTTCAAATTAATGCTCATTGGAAAGGTGACATTTGACGCTAAAATACCCTCTTGCGGTTTTTTGTTTGATTAATTCAGTTATGAGTACAAGGTTTTAAAAATAGAAGACAACAAACAGAAAATTCGATACATTTTAGTTTTTCTTTTATAATGGCGAAAATGCTAACCAGGTGGCTGAAATTGTGAAAGGTGTTTATCGTCCTATATATAACTGTAACAACCAGTTACGTACAATTTTTGTTTCGTCGATTCCGTTCGGGTATATTTGATGTTAGAGATGCACCTCGCATGTGGATACAGCATCGTCGAGAATGTCTATAAAATATCAAAAATGATCGAAGTTAACCGCATGTCAGCAGTCGTAACGCGCAAGACCTAAAAATCTACATGAAAGCTGTTTTAAACCTGTTTACAAAGTGAATCCAAAAGAAGTTACAAAAAATTGACGTAAAAATAATGGATTTCTTTTTCCCCAACCTAATAAATTCTCCAAGAAGAGATTAACTTTGACATTTTCAAATCTCTTGCATTCCAATATTTCTGAACTTTATAAGTTAAAATATAAGTACAGAGCAAACTCAAGATGAGTACCTTTAAAATTTTATGGTCCTCAGAATGGTCATAAGAAAGAATCAAAAGAATCAAAAGTCAATATTTTTAATACAACTTTTTGGCTATTCTCTAAATTACATTAAGAAGCCAAAAGATATCGTTTATGGCTGCTTTTTTTCCAAAAATGAGTTTTTTTCATGCATAGAACTTCGGAAATAGCTGTATATATACGAGCAAGCAAAAGCACTTTCACTTCTGAATTCTATTTGTCAAATTTGATAAAATATGTGACATTTTATCTTTACAAAAGAACGAAAAAAATTCTGCTGTATTGTTTTTCCCACGAGGAACACATATTACTTCGCATTTGAATACATATAAATGTTCACATAATTGAATTATATGTAAACAAAAATATATACATAAGTAGTTGTAGAAAATGAAAATTTGTAAATAGAAATGAGCTTTAGAGGTACGACTCGTCACCATCTTTTTGTGTTTTTACATCATACGGAGAAATTTTATAGGGGATGTAAACATTATATGATGCTGTATTAAAAATAGTCGTATTAAAAAAAATAGCTGTATTAAAACAATTCTTCCAAGCGCCATTAAATTAAAATTTGTTTGTAAATAAATTAATTATGTAATGATACATTAGTACCTCAGTAAATGAGTGATTTTGTGTTTCTAGTAATTGTTTTTTCCAATAATAAATTATAACTTATTTGCAATAGTTATGCTAGTTACTTTATTTTTTATTATTAACCATAAAGTGGTTTGTTCTTTCGTTACTGTTGAGATCATGTGCACGTCACTTTATTATACTTATAATTGGTCTGTGAGTTTAACAAATAATCGTTTTCACCAATAATGTTGAATATACAGTTTTGTCCACCCATCAAAAACAAGTCAATTTGTCTGTGGGATGAGCTCTTCAGTGAGCAGTTACAAAGAAAATGTTGGCCAATATCTTAGTGGGATGGGTTATTTTATATATTATTGGAGATTGGGTGATACCGCTATTAAAAAATAAATACTATTAATCATTAAGTGAAGATAAATTTATTTAATATAGCATGTAAAGCACATTAAATATTAATGTTTGATTGTTTATGCAAGCAATATAAATAAATCATAACATCCACTTTATGGTTAGTTTAAATCGGCAAGCATGATTTAAATGTTTTTATGTTATTTTTTTCTTTTTTACTGGAATATAAATTAAATAAATATTTTTTCTTGCTAAAACTTTCTTGGGAATCGTTCAAACGTTGGTAGATTTTCGGTTTTAGCTATTGTAAAAACATAATTTTTCAAACTTTGAAGCTATAATTAAGTTATAATTTCACTCAGTAAATCTTTGTTAATGTTATTTTAATCTTGATTTGTGTATGTACAAGTGTATTTTATGTATTTATCTTCAGGAAGTAGCATTTTATGATCATTTGCTATTTCTTTCAGTCTTCTTCTTGATGATCACAGTGACTAAGATATTTTATACCCGATACGAACTGCAGATCAAGGTATGGCTATATGCTCACGGGGTCACGTGGGTAAAAGAGAAAGACATTGATCGGGACAAGCAGTTCGACGCATTTATGTCTTTTAGCCACAAAGATCAAGATTTCGTCATTAATGAGATAATTTCGGGCAAGTCCTTTCTCAACTCCTTATTTCTAATATTTGCGTAGCTGCCAATCATGCCAATTTCTGAACTTTTTTGGCGACAAAGGAATCTTGTTGAGATGACGTAATTGTGACGTAATAAGTTCTTTCCTGAAAACGTTTAGGCATCTAAATAATAAATCTAAACCTGATAAATAGCAAACGTATATATATATATTTTTTTGAAACATCAGGGTTTTGAAAAAAAAGGAATAAGAACATTAATTTCGTAAATGTGAATTCCAATAAGGAAAATAAAAGAACAATAATTTCGAAAATGTAAATACAAATTTTAAGAAAAATAGAAACATGAATTCTAATGTAAACATTGAAGCATTTGTAAAAAATAATTATAAACTCTAAAATATAATTTAAATTTCATTTTAAAATTTTAGAAAAGAAAATATTGAGATAAAAATGAGAGATAAAAAAAGAGCAGCATTGTTTTTTCAAATGTAAATACAAATTATAAAATACTCATTAAATTAACAATTAGTTTAAAAAAGTTGCTTCATTTTAATACTTTAAACAGTAACTTTAAATAATTAACACAAAATAAATAAAGTATACGCAGAATAAATTATACATATAATTAACACAGAATAAATAATAAAAATAAACAACATGACTTTAAATTTAAGTATCCAAAAAGTGAAAAAAATCTGTAGAATCTAAAACATTTCAGATGTTCTCTCCTTGCAAAATTTTTTAATAAATCCCCAAATGTTTTAAGTTTTCTTTCGATGACGTTAATAATAAAAGAGGGTTACCAAAATAGAATTTTCTACACAATTCTTATTATTCTTGATCTCTAAGACGTAATAAAAACCCAGGTTTCCATATAAAGAAGGATATCTGCCAAAAAATTCACCAAATTCCGAAATTGGCGTGATGGAATAAAAGGCAACTATATCATTTTTGCATCTAGATAGCGATTGTTTTGAATGATCGAGAATTTTTTCCCAATCATAAATTAATTTAAGCCAAGCTGACTGCCGAATGATTAACAATCTAGTCCTCTAATCAACATTTGGTATTTTCCAATATTATCTTTGGGGTATATATTAGGTTGCGGAAAAAGTAATCCATTATTTTTTCGGTAGACGTCTGTAGTGATCGATATCTCGTGAGGTATCTATCAAACAATTTCAGATTTATGCTCGTTGGAAAGGTGACATTTGACACTAAAATATCCTATTGCGGTTTTTTGTTTGATTCATTCAGTTACGAGTACAAGGTTTTAAAAATAGAAGACAACAAACAGAAAATTCGATACATTTTCGTTTTTCTCTTGTAACGGCGAAACAGATAGCCGGGTGGCTAAAATTGTGAAAGATGTTTATCGTCCTATATAAGACTGTAACAACCAGTTAGGCACAATTTTTGTTTCGTCGATTCCGTTCGGGTATTTTTGATGTTAGAGATGCACCTCGCATGTGGATACAGCATTGTCGAAAATGTCTATAAAATATCAAAAATGATCGAAGTTAATCGCATGTCAGCAGTCGTAACGCTCAAGACCTAAAAATCTACATGAAAGCTGTTTTAAACCTTTTTACAAAGTCAATCCAAAAGAAGTAACATAATGTTCACGTAAAAATAATGGATTTCTTTTTCCCCAAACTAATATTTGTAGTGCTTTAGAGCTTACTTAAAATTGCAGATCAGGTCTATAATTACCCATCGTGAGAAGTATTACGCTTAAGCGAAAAATTATATTAAAAGTCATTTAACATAATAAGAGTTCAAAAAATGTACAATAATGCAGATAATAACAATAAAAGCTTAGAATTAAAAAAGATGCAACATCTAATTAGGGCAAAGCAATGAAAGAGGCAGTTTCAAAGCACGCAGTAAATTTTAAATGAATTAAATGTTATGTGCTTGGAACCACACTTTGGGATAAATGAATAAATAAAAACAAATTGTTGTAATGATCTAAATTTAGATAATAATAGTGAATATTGTATATGAAAAAAGAAAATTTCAGTTGAATAAATAATGGAAATGTAGACTAATATTTGACTACTAATAAATAATAGTTTTTACTGTTGAAATATTAAATTTTTATATTGAAATATATTTTTATTAGATTTTCAGAGATAGATTTTTTCAATATCAAAGTTTAACTTTCAAAGTTAAATTTACATATTTCATACAATTTTTAATTTTTTTTTTTTACTACGAATAGCCATATCAATAAAAAATAATTTTGTTTAAAAAGAAACATAAATTCAAATAAATTGAAATTAATTTACATTATAGAAAAAATTAATTTTTATTCTTCAAAACTTATATTTTATTCAAACTTTTAATTTTAAAAAAATTAATTCTTAAGCTTATTTATTCAAACCTTAATTTTTATTGATGATTATATTCAATACAAAAGACATAGAAAGTATTTAAAGTATATATACTCACCTGTTTTCATATGATTATATTTGTGCGTTTTTTTTTTTTTTTTTTTTGTGTGTGTGTGTGTGTGTGTGGTATATGAAAATTGCAATCCAATTGGAGCATAACTGACTAAATTATTAATAAAAGATTTATACTGTTTAATCCGCTACTTAATTTTTAAGATTTTTCGTATATATTTCATCATATTACATGAATATAGCGTCAACCAATCACATTACATATGCATAGTTACCCCATTACAAACCAGATTTTTATATCCCGTGCTTTCAAGATCCTAGTATAGTACTAATCTTTATGACTTTTTATCACTATTTACTTATCTTTCATTTAAAATACCAACGTTATTTTCGTAAAGTTTGCTTTCTACTTTACCTTACTTGGATATCCTGAATATAGTAGCTCCGTGCCTTGATTTCGCCTTGAAAAGTAATTCCTAGTTATTTCGTAAAGTTTTGAGATATTTTCTACTGAGACTTTTTTTATGTGATCTCTATTCAAAAATGCCTTTTAGTTGTGTTGCAAAAACTATTTGATAGCTGTACTCGTGAATTTTTGTGCGATTTTTCATATATGTGACACTTTTCCCTTCATAAAAACAGATTTGATGTATATATACTAAAAAAACATGAAGTAATATAATAGCCCATGAATTACATGAACTATCTAACTAAAGGAAATACTGATCTGTATTTGTATTGAGTGTTGCTGATTTACCTTTTCGAAATTAAATCTTATAATTTTGTAAGAAAATTAATATAGCATATGTTGCCAATAATAGAAAAAATCAATTGTAGTATTTCTTGAGTATTTTGGTTTAACAATGAATGATAGCTATGATATTCTCTATTTCAGCTATCGAGAGCAAGAAACCAAACGTCCGACTTTGCCTGCACTACAAGCACTTCATGCCCGGTGAATACATACACGACAACATCATGAGTGCTGTCAGAAACTCGAAGAGGACTGTTCTCGTTTTATCCAGGTTGAAAATTCATTCTTTTTATGTTATTTCCAGTGGCGAAAATTTTATTTGAGTACTTATTTTTGTGATATTCTCATTATACGACTGTTTTCTTTAAATACGCATTTTTTGCCCTATGAGAAACTCTAAATGGACTGTAATTATTTTTATGCTTTCAATTTTATTTCCAGTGACAAAAATTCTTTTTTGTTTGAATACTCATTTTTGAGATATTATCTATATTTACTGTTTCTTTGAATATATATTTTTGATGAATATTACTATTTTGAATACATTTTTTTGATACATATATTGCCGCCCAACCTGTCTAGTGGTTAGCGTACCTGACTACAGATGGGTGGGACCTGGGTTTCAATCCTGGCTCGGGCATGGATGTACTTTCTCTCTCTCTCTCTCTTTCTTGTCTTTGTCCTTTCTTTGTGTGTGAATGGTTGCCTACCCTATAAACGGGTACCCATGCCACTGAGGAAGTCGGACTCCACACCAAATATGGTTCAGTTGGAAAGGTGGAGCAGCGCACCCCATAATGCCAGTCTGGCTGGCACACAAAAAACAATACATATATTACTATTTGAAATACACATTATTTTCTTGGTATACACATTTTTTGTGCTGTGAGAAATTCTAAGTGTAATTATTTTTATGCTTTTTATTTTATTTCCAGTGACAAATATTCCTTTCCTCCCCCCCCCCTCTATTTTCTTTCTCTTATACATTTTTGAGGTATTACTTATGACTGTTTTCTTTGAATGCATATTTTTGATGAATATTACTATTTTGAATACACATTTTTAATACATATATTACTATTTTAAACACACATTTTTTTTTCTTGTTATGCACATTTTTATTATGTGAAAACTCTAATTGGACGGTAATTATTTTTAAGCTTTTTATTTTATTTCCAGTGACGAAAATTCTGTTTTGTTTTTTCTATCTATTCTCTTTCTAAAATTCTCTTTTTACATTTTTGAGATATTATTCATATTTACTGTTTTTTTTTTTTTTTTTTTTTTTTTTTTTTTTTAAATACAAATTTTTGATAAATATTACTATTTTAAATACACATTTTTTTTCTTGGAATACACTTTTTTTGTATCCAGGTTGAAGTTCATTCTTTTTATGGTTTTTATTTTATTTCAAGAATATTCTTTTTGTTTTATTTATTCTAATATTCTTTTATTTCAAGATTATTCGAAAATTCTGTTTTTTTTTTCAATACACAATTTTCTGATATTATCTATATTTATTGTTTTATTTGGGTACACACTTTTTGTGATGTTACCTATATTAACTATATTGTGAATTTTTTCTAGCAAATATTTAGGAATTTTATTTTATTATGATAATATAATGTAAAATGTTCACTTATTTTAATCGCAAACAGAAATTATTTGATAATATTTTTTAATATTCTTACTAACCATAACAGTGTTTTCATTTAGTTTTCTTAAAAATAGAAATATTTTTTCCACAATTTTCTGGAGATGCTGAAGTAAGTGTAAATATATATATATGTAAAATATATATTCAATATGTGCAACATTCCCGTTGTAAAAATTAACACTTTATTAGAGTGTATTCACTGTATAATTTATAAAATGATTTAATATATACCCTACTCTTTTAATTGATATTAAAATCTTGAGTAAATTATCATTTATTTTGATAAAAACATGTAAAAAAGTATTAAAAAATTCCTAAATGAAAAATGTAAGATTTAAAAATGAATGTGCTTAATTAAATATGCATTCTTTTGCTAAATTTCGAAAATAAAATAAAGCATTATATTTAGGAAGTGAACATACCAAATTTTAAAATAATTTCTTGGGTATTTTATTCTTTTATGTTTTTTTTTATACTGTTATATTCGTTTTGAATCGTATGTTAAAAAATCTAACCTTTCACAACCATTTGGATGTACTTTTACATCAAATTCAATTGTGTGCATTTAGATGTAAATAATTTTATTGCTGTCTTCGTAAATATTTCGATTAATAATATTGTATACTCATAATATACACAAGAAGTATCAATAAATATTAGCTATTCATAGTAAATATTTTATAGAGATGAAAACAATCTTCAATCTTTCGTAGTAAGAATTTTATAATTTTTTGGATTTTTCAATAAATGTTAGGATGGCTAGGTCTTACTTGAATTATTGTAGATGCACAACTTTAGTGATAAACTCCTCAGAAAATCTTATTCTGCTTTATTCAATTCATTATTGAATTTATTTTGATTATGGTGCCTTCTTATTTATTATAAGAGCTGAATGGCATAAAAAATGATAGATCCTTCATTCACGTCTTTAGACCATCAGAGTTTTTGTAAATCTTGATTTTTTTTAAACGCTTAAAAGGTCAGATTTTCAACGATGCCAAATTTTGGAGAACATCTCAATGGAACAAAAGTAACCAAAAAACATGCAGGTGTTGGGTGAATCGTGACTTTGAAAAGACAAACCACTGAAGAAACCACGTCCCAGATCATATTAAAACTAGTATATAATCGATTTTTATGGTTTTTGAAAAATAACATGGATGATATGTTCTTGAATGCGTTTGCTAAATGGATAAACTTTTTACTGTGGAAAACAATATCAAACAATTAATAATGTTATAGCATTTGAACCAACATTAATTAGTATTGGTTTTAAAACTGCTTGAGACATTATTTTATAATATCATCCGCTGGAAGCGATTTTGGAATTCTTATTTGTATAGTTCTATCTAATTTTCAATCCTTAACTCAGAAATATTTTGTTTGAGTTCTTTCCTTTGACATCAATACCCTCCAACCTTTCTGAGTCAAACTTTACCTTTCTTCTATTAATGGTACAGGACAAAAATTGTATGTTAAGAATAAGTGGTTATATTTTTTATGAATTGTTAGAATTTTTTTTTTTTTGTATACATATATGACTTCCCATACGATAGTCAGAAAACATAACCTATAGTCTAATATACTTTACAGAAAATTCGATCAATTGAATATATTATTAAATGATTGATTGAAATAATTACAAATTAATTATAATTTATTTCATATTGTGAGGAATAGATACCTGATAATATGCTCAATTTGTGAAGAAAAAAAATAACTAAATAAAATTGCAATACTCCTTATCTGACGTGTAGTAAAAATTAATATAATTTTATATACACGACAATAATAGTTACACTTATAAAACACTTCTTTTTTCGCAGTATCAACAAGAAGAAACGTTTTTCACCAACATCAGTTATGTCGATAAATTTTTGCATATATTCACTTAATAACAATAATCTCTTTGGATTTATTAGTGCTTATGATTTTTTTGCTTGCAATATTAGAATCTCATATTTTCTGTAATTGATGGGCAATATAAAATATTTTTATGCATATAAAAATAACTACACTTGGACTTACAAAACATTGATATAAAGCTTTTTTCAGCAATACCAGTTATAACAAAATGCTTCTATTCATTTGACAACAATGTTTTTTTTCAATTTATTAATGCACGCAGATTTTACTTGTTTTTGATAGTAAATCCATGGTATTCCTATTCAATGAAGTGAAATTGTTTGTTACAATAATCAACAGAAATGTGAAGAATTTAGTATTATCAGCAGAATTTACATCAAAATTATTGAATAAAAATAATAGTTATCGTGTTATTTTCCAAACTGTTACTTGTTTTCAAACGAGTTTGGTGTTAATGTTCTTTGCAGGGATCTTTTGTTACTCGAAACTATTGTTGACTATTTTTTCGTTTTCCAGAAATTTCCTCGAGAGCGAATGGTGCCTGATGGAGTTCAGAGCAGCTCATGTCCAGGCACTCAAAGACAGAGTCCACCGAATCATCGTCATCAAAGTTGGAGATCTTCCCAAAGAAATTGATCCATCCATCCAACTGTACCTTGACAGCACTACCTACCTCACCTGGGGCGACAAGTACTTTTGGAATAATCTGTTATACGTCCTTCCTACTTCTGGTGGCAAGAGAGATCTAACGAGGTCGCCCACCCTGGATTCAGTCCTTTCCGAAAGCAAAATTTCCAAATACACCATAAATCCAGTTATTTAAACTAAATTACAAATGCTTGTAAGCCCAGTTGTCTTACTGAAAGTCTAACAAAGAACTTGTCAGTTGAATATATTGCTCGAACCTTCCTTTACTGCTGTAATTTTCACTCAAAAAGTATACATATATGTTGCTTTTATAAAATTGTTGTATTTCTGCAACATTTAATATCCATTCAATGGACTATCTTTTTTATCTGTGTATCCACCAAAATGTTGCTGATTCTTTTATATTTACTACCATATTTTAGAACATCAGAATGATAATTGTGATAGGTTTTCATAGACAACATATTGTAATTTATATGTAAGACAGAAAAATTGTGTAAAAAATTGATAAAAAATACCTCATTTTAAACTTAGCTGATTTTAAAACATAAAAATATTGGAGTCACTATATATTTTTTTAATTATATTACTTGTGTTTTTCAACACAAATTTGACATACACGGCATATAAGTTATTCGATTGTATGATGTAATTTTTTGCTCATATTGAATCTTAAAATTCAAAATACTTACTTATTTATTTCTTTATATAGAATCTGTCTTGTTTTATTATTTAAAAATGGTATTTATATAATTCAAATCCATCTTTTAAAAATTGATATAAGCTTTTATGAATATTATTATATAAAAGGTATACTTATTTGGAAAAATCTAATTATCATGTATACATTGTGCCTGTACTGCAGCTATTGAAAGATTATATTTGCAATATGAATATTGGATGGTTTTACGTATATTATAATTTCTGAGCTATATTCACATATAATCGTGCATGAAATTTTCATTAATCTGTATTTGCTTTCGAAATCTGAATAATAATGCTTGATTGAAATTACAAAGCGAATTCACTTACATTCCATATGCAAAGTGATTGGACTTAGATTCCAATTACAAATAATTGTATTTACATTCCAATTGCTTAAGAATATGAAGAATGAAATATTGCAACATTTTGGTTAAACTGCGATTATTTTACTCTGTATCTCATATGGCATTTATTTTTCAAATATATTACATATTTTGACTTGGTTAATTTACGAATCAATATTTTAAAACTGAATGAAATTGTTCAAATTGGTGCTTCATATTTCTAGTATATATATATGTATTCTAGTCTTTCGAGTTAGACACATTTTATAACTTTGTCGGAAACAAAATGGGGTACATTTGTACCAAATAAAAGTTACTATAAAATATGAGTAAAATAATTCTTAAAAAATAAATTGCTCAGTTTATCTTTATATTTTATGCTACATTGTAAAAAAAAACTGTTATATTCCATAAATTCTTTACATTTGTACAAACCATAATTTTCATGAATACTAGTTTTATTACTACTTTTTATCATCTGAAACTGTAATAAAATGTTCAGAAAATTTTGTGAGATTTTTACTTTGTGATGGTTTATAATATAATAAAAATGTTTTTTTTTTTTTGGAAAATTTAAAAAAATACGATTCTTGAGTTTTTTTTTAAGATACTTATATCTGAATGAGACTAAAAAAGACATAGCACGTCTTTGATTTTTTGAAAGAACAATTAATAAAATTATTTTCAATAGTAAATGAAATAAAAATAAATAAATTTGTAATTTACGTTTTCATATTTCTACAATATCCTGATTGCCTTAAAATTATTGCATAAAAAAACTTCTAATGTGTACTAATATTTTAAATTCTTTAAAATAGTACAGATGTCGCTTGTGTGGTTGGCAATGACTGTTGCCAATTCCGTGTTATCGAATTAAAGAGGTTTTTAATGTGACGATATAACCGCCCATGATTTGAGACTGCGCTACAATTATTATAACTTACAAATCCTATTTCGGTGCATGCATATCGCGCAAATTTTATATTAACTATTCTTTAGGATTATGTTTTAATAGCTGGGACATAGAATGGAAAAAGATCCGGAATTCTGAAAAAAAATTTTAAAAAAAACTCAAATTAATTTATAGAAACACGTGATGATATGTTAACGCGTTCAAAAGTTTCCTAATGAATTTACTTATATTGCAAAATTTACATACTCTCTTATAAAAAAAATTGGTACTTTAAATATTCTAGTTTTCTTAATTAGTTGTCTTATTAATTGTTACTTTAATTTCATATGGAGTCTTATATTATTATCAAAATATCATGTTTGCAAAATGAAACGGATTTTATAAGCAGGTCGTTGGAAGTACAATTATTATATTTTAAATGTTGTATATGTTCATTTCATAAAAAATATAGCACTTTTATTGGATTTATACTAAAGTTGTATAAAATTAGAAAATTAACTTTCTGCAAACTGAAACAGTGCCGATTTATATATATATAACAACTTTTTTTTTCTTCAGAATTTTTATTTATTCATTTCTGCAGAGAAAAAAAAAACAAAATAAATTTAACACATTTTGCTTTATAAATGTTTTTTTTTTTTTTTAATTAAACAAATTTTGATTATTTTTGTAATTACTCAATCAGAAATCTATTAAAATAAGATTCATATTTCTTAAAATATGTTATGAATTCGACTGAAAACAAACTTTACAATTAAATGATGATCATTAAAGAATTTTAAAAAAATCAAATGCTTCATTTGTAAAAAAGCAAAATAACGAGATTAACTAGATATGCTTAAATAATATTAAAGAAATAAGGTATTATTTAAATTTGTTTAGTTTCTTTTACATTTTCAAATATCAAGGCCTACTATGCAGTTTTTTTTAAACTGCATAGTGGCTTTTTCCTTGAACAAAATGCATATATTTGTAAGCAATCTAAATATATTCTGTGTTTAACCATTTAAATTGCTTTTTGAAGTGATCGATATTGTATGTGAATATTCCTGTAACAATTAAAAATATGCAACTAATAAATACATTACTTAATAATATACAGCAAATGGTAAAAAATAGAAAAGCAATAAGTATTAATAAAATAAAAAAAGTATTTTTTGCTAATACCTACTCCACTTTCACAGTAAAAATTATTTACAAAAATCCACTTTTCAATTACTGTGACTTATTTTTTAGTCAGTATTATTAGCAGAAAGAAATAACACTGATTTATTTTCGTGCGTCATGAGTTTTAATCATCTTCCAACATTTGGCGCCTAAAATTGGCGAGTTCTTATCAAGTCCTTCAGTTTTGCTCTATCAATGAGCAAACATTAAAATTCAAATTTGAAGTGATTTCACTATGTCACAGAATATTAAGGAGTATTTTGTGTTTCACTTTCGCAATCGCACTATCTCATTAAATCCGGAAGTGATGTTTCTACTTTATTATTCGAAGGAAGTCCATGCGGTCACGTTTTTAGTTCGCCTGCCTTCAAAGAAGGCGACAAATTTCACTTGCTAAGTACACTTAAAAATGTAAAATCTATTCTTGATTAATAAATTATCGCCAAGAGTCTCACTAAACTGTTGTGAACTGTCGAAGTAATGTGCAGTGATGGTACTTTATTTGCGTAAATAGAAAATGAATATTCTATGGTGTTCAGTCACATTGAACAATATTTCACAAACTAACTTTTCGAATTCTATTCCATTTGAATTATGGTAGAGTGATATTAAAATGGGAATCTTAATGGTCTAATCTTTGGAATTAAGAACAGCAAAGCATATAGCCAAAAAGAAATTAAATACCATGTTTGTTTAATGACAACTCACATTTATCTATTTCTTTGCAAAATATACGGTCTGATTTCAAGAAATGATGAAAGTGTGGTATATTTTTCTCTTATGGGCAGCTGCTCCAGCTGATGTACTCACAGAAGATGATCTGACGAAAAAATGCCACAAATGGTTACCTGGTTGTTATTGTTACGATATCGTTGTTGTAGGAGAAGTGCAATGTTGGAACACTACAGAGTTATTTGCGAATACGCAAGTATTAAACGGATTGGTTTTTAAAGTAAACACCACCTTCGAAATCGAAATAACTGGAGGGACAAAATTCTTGCCCCCCAATGCCTTAGAAGGACTCAAAGTCTATCGACTGACTATTGAAGATTCGTCTACTGAATATGTAGATGACCGTGCATTCGATGGTATTTTGAAACTGAGAAGGTTTCACGTTCGTTGCAGCTCAATAAAGGTGCGTACATAAAATCTTTTAATCTAAAATAAAACTTATTAGTCATTAATTAAGTTATTATAATTAAGCCATCGTTTTAAAGTTATTATAGTGAAATTTTCAAGAACACAACTTATTTTTATGCCATTAGTAATCAAATACGGCTTTTTTATTGGAGAAAAATGAATTCAGGAATAAAAAATAATTTTATGTGGAATCATATGTTTCATAAATGTAAACTAACAGTTTGAATTTTTGGGCAAAAGTATATAATCAGTTATGGCGTGATTCGTATTTGTGCATCGTCTCATGTGAGTTTTACATAATTTTTACATTTTATTTATGGTTAAATGTTTTCGCAAATGATACTGTTTTCAGTATAAAACTATATCATATGAATAGAAATATGCATTTAATTAACTTGTTATAAATCTTTGAATTTCGTATTACGATCTGCATTATAAAAGTAGTTTGACAATATGAACTGTTTAATATGCTAAATATGTAAATTCTTCCGTTAAATATAAAATAGAATTTTTATTAGTTTAAATTGTTAAGTATTCCTTATTTTAATCATTAATAAATATTGATTCATAAAACTAGCTGAATCTAAAAATTGATATGATTTTTTATAATATTTAAGTTTGCATACTTAAAACGCTGATCTGTCAGTCAAATGTTTTGATCTCTGGCATCGGTTAAACAGTTCATGGATTCGATTCCTGCCTCGATTTGTAGTGGTTTAAAATTTGTTTTAGAAGAGGGGCCCAACCAGTAATTAGCAGTGGCAGGCCAAATTACTTAAAGAGATATAATAAATTAATTAAATTTATATTATTTACGAATTTATATCAGTTCCTTATAATATTTATTCTATGTGTATCACACTTTACTTATATATTTTTAGAATGATACAAAAGTATTGTTCATTTTATAAATCTATATTAATTCATGAATAAAATAAAGAATAGTTTATGATTTAAATTAATAAAAATTCTATTCATTAATAATTTTGTGCTTACATTTAAGGTTTACATATAACTGTAAATAGATAAAATTATATAAATTGTAAAAAAATTAAATTACTCATAAATTTTTGAGAGATATAGGAGAGAACTATATTTGTTCGTACCATAAAGTTATAATGATGTTTTTATTTTTAAAATACGTTAATAGATTTATTATTAAAGTAATAAATGAAATTAACTAAAGAATTAATTAAAAGCTACTTTCAGATTAATGTAAAAAAAGAAACAAATTAAATAATATAATTAGTGATTGTAATAAAGAAAAGTATATATTATAAAAGTATATATAAGAAAAGTATATATCGTTCATTGCTAAATATTTACATGAAAAGAAAATTTGAATATTTTTTTAAAGGTTGCTCATAAAAAAATGTTTCCAGAAAAAAAGTAATTATACGTTAATAAAAAAATTTTGAAACACTTAAAATTGAAAATAAATTTTTACATTAAATTTATAAACAGTTATATTTCGAATTGTATAAAAACCACAATAGCTTTTTTAAAGTGCGATTAATTTTTAGAAATGCGGTGTTTTAGAATTTTAAGAGAAATCTACGGGATTTTGGAAATTTCACAACACTTATTTTTATATTCTATATTTATCTATCCTTATAATCTAAAATTAAATAAACATAATTTGTGGAATTCCTGAATATTTTTAAATATTGAATGATTTTTTTTCAATTTCCAATGTTCTAGATATTTTTCAGGATATGCACAATTTTCGTTGATTTTTTATTAAAGTTTTAGGAAAGTAACAATCATTAATCATGAGCTGTAAATTAATCATAATTAAAGATCCATGTGCAGCAAAATATTATACTTTAAAAATAAACTCTTATCTTATAAATAATTAAATACCGTCATCACATGATTTATTGTTTAAAGTTAACATTACAAACTTTTCTGACATATATATATATATATATATATATATATATGTAATGTTTAATTTTATATGTAATATATATATAATGTTTGTGCCCATTGTGATTCAGAGATAACTCTCTGTTCTTCATGTAAATAGTTTGTGAGTTCGACTCCCGCCTCGTGTATGAAAGTCTGTGGTGGTCTAAGCTGTTGCTTCGTATCTAACCAGTCCTAGAATACAAGATATGACCATATAGTGACAAATTAAAGAAAGATATAGATTCACACGAACAAGCATTATTACATGTCACACTCATGGCCAAGTTTCATTTAAAAACAGGAGTCGAGTTAATTTTCCTAAGTTACAAACCAATTATAACTTTTTTTTTCTTAATTTTCTAAAGATACGAATAAAATGGTCAAATATTTTTCTAGATATAATGAAACAGTTATAAAAATTAGAGAGTCTGAATTTATTATGCATACACGATGGCTGTAAAATCTTTGGCATAACTTGAAATGTAATAATTTATAAAATAATAACATGAAAAAAGTCTATGGTTTTTACGCGCAATATAGAAAATATTTCCTTTTACAATGCGAAATTTCCATCAATGATTTCCTTTTCCACCTTTTTTTTTTTAGTTTTTGTTTATCAATTTGCAATGGTTGTTTCGCTTAAATACGCCTTAATGTCTAAATCAATTTTTCATGTTATGGAATATATTTCTGTTTTGTGAAAAGCTTTTAATATTTATTCCTTTATTTGTATTCAATTATAAAATCTTCAAAAAACATTCATTAACAACATTGCTTCAAGAATTTTTCGAAATAGCTATCCATTTCTGAAAATTATGAGCTTTATACCAATTATTCCAATTTTCTTGCCCAGCTATCAGGTCTAGCAGTTTCATTAGTGTCATTTCATGTTCATTTTATCGCCAAATATTTCACAATATCAAATATGTAATATTAATGTTTATAAATGAGCTGTAGTAATTAAATGGGGTTCACAGCAGCAGGACAGACTATTAGATAGAAATATAATTACTAATAGCAGCGCTTTTTAGTTTAAATTTTTTATTAGTTTTAATGTTTTGGAATTTTGATTTTAAAAACTTCTACTATATTGCTTTAAAAATGTTGACAAGTCACATTTATTTAGAGTAATAAATCGGTGGCATTGACACTTTCAAACTGAAATCCAAAAGTAGTTGAAGAGCATTGTACTCAAAATACATTAATCATTTCTTGGACCCCAAAACAGGTTCAACAAACCATTTCACGTTTGTCCAAGTCATTCGAACAGAGACACTAGAACAGAAAAACAACTACTTATCGTTAAATTTCAATTGACAAGGTTGATTGATGGTTTTCTATAATTATTTTCTGTAAATATTGTCTGAGTGTTTTAGTAACTGTCGAGAGACAATTTTCTTTCCCAGGTTTCATTTTATTTATTTTTTGCAATGTATTAATTGTACGCATTATTCTTTTTTCCATTAACAAATAGAATGCAATAATGCTTTTGGAGCATTTATTCAATGTTTCGTTCCATTTGGTTTTTATTCATTAAATATTGAGGAAAATGTTATTCACCCAACGAAATATTACCATTCATAGTTTAAATAACTATTCACGGGAATTTGGGATTAGACGTCTTAATCCGTTTGGTCATTGAAATCACCTATCACAATTTTTGGCTCAGATTTACTATGCGGTCGCTCTCGGCGCGAGTTTCCAAAGTTAGTGATAAATAACATTTTCTGGCAACCCAATCAATTCCGACCAATTACAGATGAGGGATTCCGATTGATGAAAAATGGAATATTCTGTTTATTTTCAAACTTTGCTTGACCAGATTATCGAAGTGTTGGCGGTTTTTTGAAAAAGCTGGCAAGAGCGACAGTACAGTAAATTTTGTTTTTCTAAAAGATTTCCTTTTGCGAATTTTTGAAGGATATTGCTTACAAGAGAAAAATATCAAACATGTATAATTTAAAGACCAGGATTAGACCAGACCAGACCAGATATATATATATATATATATATATATATATATATATATATATATATATATATATATATATATTCATTATGAAATTATCAAAAATTAAAATATTAGTTTGGCAAAAAGTTATCTATTATTTTTTCGGTAGACGTCTGTAGTGATCGCTATCTCGTGAGACATCTATCAAACAATTTCAGATTTATGCTCGTTGGAAAGGTGACATTAGACACTAAAATATCCTCTTGCGGTTTTTTGTTTGATTCATTCAGTTACGAGTACAAGGTTTAAAAATAGAAGACAACAAACCGAAAATTCGATACATTTTAGTTTTTCTTTTATAATGGCGAAAATGCTAGCCGGGTGGCTAAAATTGTGAAAGGTGTTTATCGTCCTATATATGACTGTAACAACCAGTTGCGCACAATTTTGGTTTCGTCGATTCCGTTTGGATATTTCGATGCTAAAGATGCACCTGGCATGAATACAACATCGTCGAGAATGTCTATAAAATATCAAAAATTATCAAACTTGACAGCATGTCAGCAGTCGTAGCTTCGCACAAGACCTAAAACTCTACATGAAAACTGTTATAAACCTTTTTACAAAGCGAATCTGAAAGAAGTTACAAAAAGTTCACGTAAAAATAATGGATTTCTTTTTCCCAAACCTCATATATAAGACTTTTTTGACTAATTGCGTAGTCATATTATTATTTTAGAAAAAAAAAATAATTTTTAAATAAAAGAATGGTTTTCCTCAGACATTGTTGCCTTTGCCGTATCATTTGGAAGTGAAAGGGATGTAAAAAGCTAAATGTATCATTTCCTTTAAATGTGAAAGTGAACTTATTTTGAAATTAATTTTATGAATATATTTATTCTGCAAACAAATCTTTATCCGTAAGGAAACGATAGATATTAGTTAAAATATGACTACCAGAATACAGCCTATGCTATCTGTATTCAAACAATAAATGAGCGTTGCTGATAACGAAGTAATGCAAATAATACAAAGCACCTCTGCATTGCGTATGAATGTTCAATTGGAATTGAGTCTTTGCCACTTCTAAGAGTTGATTCTTAATTTTTTGATTTTGCCCTTAGAATTTTTGCTTATCATGTTCTTAAGAATTAAATACAACTGGTTCAAATTTTATAACATTTCAGTGGCAACATCATGAATCGGATTCAATTTTACTGTTCGGAAAATTTGATTAAGCAATCGTTTCTCAATATCATTTAACATAACCGCGAAAGAAATTGTATTTTAATCTTACTTCTAAATTTCTGAACGACTATGTAAGAAATATATTATATATGAACATTATTTTATATTGAAAATAAAATACATCAAGATGTAACAAGACTAAATTCCAAATGTTATTTACAATAATCATATTTTAAATCAATATAAACATAAAAATTATTGAAAACAATATATTGTGGGCTCTAGAAATTTTTGATAATCTGTATTCATACCCCCCCCCCAAATAGGAAATTTGGCGACTTTTTTTGTCGTCAACCAAAATACCTGTTTTTGGAGCCTTTTTTTTTTTCGCCAAGATGTATTCTCGCTAAATACAAATAATTAATACAGGAAAAAACTTTGAAAAATAAACTCAAAAAATGGCACAAAATAGAAAAAAATACTAAATTTGGCAACAGCAAAAACCTAAAAGCTGAAAAAACTTAAATTAGCTACACCAAAATAAGAAACAGCAACCCTTAAAAGTCCGTAGGGAGTGCCAGATTTGGCGCGTAATTTTTGGGGGGTATATCAAAGTTGTTCCAAAATTGCTTCTTATTATAATCTTTTTTTCTAGCAAATTTGCTTATGAGTAGTATCATTGATTACAGAGTACTCTTCTTTTTATTCATGCCTCATGTTGTTCGGAATGGTAGGTCCAGAGTTTGATGCTGGTTACTATTGGGCAACTTCAAATGGATGTCATATTAATAGCTGCATTTTTGTCAGTTTTGTCAGAATGTATACTAGGAAGTTTCCCATATTTCTCCCTTACGACAAGTAAAGACGATCTATTGTCTGTGAGAGATCTCTCCGATAGGCATAAAGCGATAGATGTTGTGGAGTCTATATTGGCTTTCATTTTTTAGTAATTCAGAATAAGATATTAAAAAGTGTTTGAATAATGGCGAACACAAACTTTTGTAATGCTCATTGAAAGTTTGTTAATGAGAATTGACAACACGATTTGTAAATATATATATATATATATATATATATATATATATATATATATATATAGAATAAATTTATATAATAATATAATATTATATAATATAATATAAATTTATATAAAACAGATAAATGAAGATAATATGGTTGGAGGAATTCACTTAATAAATAAAACAAATTGGTTAAAAATATAAAATTAAAGAATGACTTCATATCATGTTATTGGCATAATAAAAACTTTGTTTTTCACCAACTAATTACTAATCTAGTCCGATGTTTTCTGTTTACACAGGTAATAAAATGAAATAACCAACAAATGGCATGCAAATGTGTTTTAAAGATATTCATCAAGGTAGATCGACTCAATGTCACAATAATTAAGTATTGTTTGTCTTGAAAAGAAAAATTCAAAACTGTTATAATTGGAAATGTTTTACTCTTAAATTTTTCTAGAGAACAATTTATTAACCGAATTAAAAAGGTTCAAAGAAAACAATCAGCATAAAAATAAAATTTGGTTCATTAATTGGTTGTTTTGAAACCAAATTAAGTCAGAAAGAAAGGCCGACCACTTATTAGGAGGTGATATCTTGGAAAAAGACTTCCAAGTGATAAGTGCTCGAAAATGGGGGACAATGTTGTCTGACATCGCAAAATGAACTTTTATTGAGACGGCCTTATCCTGACGTCGAAGAAGAACTAACAGATTGACTTTTGATAAAATCAAAGTAGTAGATAAATTAGTATAAATGATTGTTATAAATTTATGCTAAAATACAGAGGGTATAGTTATGTAACATTAAAATAATTAAAAATATTCTACAACAGTTTTGTAACCTAAACGTGGAGCAAGCATTTCACAATATATGATTGTTGTTCGGTTGCATAACCGTTGTATATAGTCAAAAAGAATATATTTTTTAACCATAAAGTGGTTGTTTCTTTCGTTACAGTTGAGATCATGTGCACGTCACTTTATTATACTTATAATTGGTCTGTGAGTTAAACAAATAATCGTTTTCACCAATAATGTTGAATATACAATTTTGTCCACCCATCAAAAACAAGTCAATTGGTCAGTGGGATGAGCTCTTCAGTGAGCAGTTGGAAAGAAAATGTTGGCCAATATCTTAGTGGGATTGGTTATTTTATATATTCTTGGAGATTTGTCTCTCTTGGTACCGCTGTTAAAAAATACATATTAATCATTAAGTAAAGATAAATTTATTTTTTGCAGCATGTAAAGCACATTAAATATTAATTTTTGATTGTTTATGCAAACAATAAATAAATCATAACATCCACTTTATGGTTAGTTTAAATAGGCAAGAACGATTTTAACGTTTTTTTTTTTTTTTTTTTTTCTTTTTTTTTTGAATAATAATATTATGTATTTAAGGAATCCCATGCATTTTATACAAAGTTAAATTTTTCTTACATGGTCGAAATTACTAACATTTTATACTTTGTCATTCAATCGCAGTTAAAAAAATCCCCGAATTATGGTTTTATTTTTTTAAACTATTATTAATAATATAAAATAATTATAATTAAAAACATATTTACGCGTCTCAAATATAAACACATTACTCATACATATGCACTCGTGACAAATATATGTATATATCTATTCGTTGTATTCACACTATATTTATACTCCATTTCCATTTATTTTATGATGCCGCTATTTCTCTCATAAGTGACAGTCTTATCTTTATGGAGGAAAAAAACTGAAGTGAAGTGAAGTGGCTGCTATCAATATTCGGTGAGAAAGAGCCAACGGTTTATGTGTTGCGTTATCACTCTCTCTTCCTGATATCAGAAGATGCTCAAAAAATACTTTCATAGGGAAAACTGTTTACAGTGACGTAATAACCAAAAATAATGTTCATTTTCTTTGGACTGACAAAATGCTTAGAACAGAAGCATGACGAGAAATTGCATTAGAGAAATTGCTTTTGGCAACAGAAAGCAATGTTCTAAAATGAGTTTTGAATGTTTTATTCTTTTCTGGGATATGAGAGAGCTTGATATAGAAAAATATCGTTTTAGTGACCAGGAAATTGTGAGTTCAATACCTGGCCTTTCAAAAGACCATTATATTAATTATTACAACTATGGATTCTCATGGATGATACTATAAAAATGCTTTAATTTTCATTTTGAGTTCTACAATTAGAATGACCTCAAAATGGATTGTACACAATGAATTTCGATTATAAATGCATGTAAGCCACAAGATGACGAAACTGATATTAAATATTATTACAACTACATCAAAAATAATATAAGCTTTTTCTTTAACCAATCGTCTATATTGGTAAAAAAAAATAAATAAATAAAAAAGCTTATAAGCGATCGAAATATCAGCTTGGGGAAAAAGAAATCCATTATTTTTACGTGAATTTTTTGTAACTTCTTTCAGATTCGCTTTGTAAAAAGGTTTAAAACAGTTTTCATGTAGATTTCTAGGTCTTGTGCGAAGCTACGACTGCTGACATGCTGTCAAGTTTGATCATTTTTGATATTTTATAGACATTCTCGACAATGTTGTGTCCATGCGAGGTGCATCTTTAGCATCCAAATACCCAAACGGAATCGACGAAACTAAAATTGTGCGTAACTGGTTGTTACAGCCATATATAGGACGATAAACACCTTTCACAATTTTAGCCACCCGCCTATCTTTTTCACCATTATAAAAGAAAAACGAAAATGTATCGAATTTTCTGTTTATTGTCTTCCATTTTTAAAACCTTGTACTCATAACTGAATGAATTAAACAAAAAACCGCAAGAGAATATTTTAGTGTCAAATGTCACCTTTCCAATGATCATAAATAAGAAATTGTTTGATAGATACCTCTAGAGATAGCGATCACTACAGACGTCTGCCGAAAAAATAATGGATAACTTTTTCCCCAAACTAATATATTGCTAGCCGCTAAAAGTGCATTAAATTTTTAAGAATGGATAACATTTTTTTTTTTTATCTGTTACTACAGATAATTTTTCGATTCTAACTTATATCCCTTTCTAATATACGTTATTTTACGTTTGCGTTTTTATTTGATTTGGATGAAAACAGATATTGTTTACTCTTAAGAAAATTGTCCAATGAATTCGCGTCTGTCCTCTTATTTTCTGCCTCTTGTAAGCAAATCACATGTCCGTTCCAAATTCTTAAATTTCTTTTAATCCACTTTTAAATTATGTAAAAATAAATTACACATTTTTAGATCTTTTTCAAGAGATCAGGATGCCGGTTTTTATCAAAAAAACGCATCTCAAATCTTATTCATTTCCTGCTATGTGACGTAAAAGTTCAATGATCATCTTCGTGGTGTTTTATCGACCATTTTCTGAAGTGCCATCAAATTCTACTGTTCGGCTTATCGAATATATCGAAAAATGTAAATTACAGTTTTCTGAAACCTTGATAATAATTATTTAAAAGCCGTATTTTAATTTACATCTTAACAACAGTAGTGAATAATCACATATTTAATTGTTTTAAAATGCAAATAAATTAAAATACCTGAAATCTTATTGAATGCATGTTAAAAATTTAATAGCATTTCTGAATGATATTGTAAAGATTAAATTTCATCTAAACAGATAGTTATTGATATTAGAATTAAAAAATATATATATTTAAAATACTTGTTCTTTTAAAAAGTTATATATATATATATATATATATATATATATATATATATATATATATATATATATTTTAAAAATAACTATTATTTTTAAATTAATCATTATTGATTTCATTTTATTTAAATAATAAAATAATAATAACAGAAAATAAATAATTTTCAAAACAGATTTGTTGAAAAATACTAACAAGGTAGTCAATTTTCTCTCGTAAATATATATCAGAGTCCAATTTAGGTTTTTTTTTTTTTTTTTAAGAAAATTATGAAATTATATTTTGAATTTTTTTATAAAACCTAACTTCATAATGCATATAATACTTTAAACACATAAAATAATTATAAAAATTAATATGTCCTAGATTTATTAAACAGCGCTATAATCATTTTGTCCAAATGCAAAGTTATTTTCTGCTAAATAAAATTTTGCAAAGTAAATTTCATAAAAATATCCATTGTTTTTAATCGATGAAAATTTAAAAAAAATAATGAAATTTTGCTAGAATGTTGAAAATGTCACAAGAAAAAAAGCAATGAAAAAAATGGAAAGTTAAAAACCATATTTGAATAATGTTGTTGTTACTTAAGACACCTGGCGGAGACAAACCCGCCCACCTAAGACTGGGAGAATGAAGTCAGAAGGAGCGCCTTCTCTAGAGGGTGGAAGTACGACTTATCTCATAGATGGTATTACCATCTGGATCTTCGAGTTTTAAAGATAGGAAACCAAAGAAGATCCATTGTCTGGCTCCTACCAACCCTAGAGGTATTAATTTGAAATGGGAACTAGGAGGATATTGCGACCACGACATATTTTACGTGCCAGTGACCATTAGTGAACAAGAAAGTTTTTAGTCGGCGTGGAATCGAACCCGCAGCCTTGCGAGACAGATGTCCTAACCAACTAGGCTACCACAGGCCTCAATATTGGAATAGTTAATTATTAAAGCAAACGTTTTGTTTCTGTACTGGTGTATAGTTGAATTTGCCTTCTTTTTATTATACTTTTTGTAGCGATACCCAATTAAAATGTTTAAAATGAATAATATTTTTAATGAAATAAAAAAAATTATTTCATTTTGTTTTATTGGTTTACTAAAAAAAAATTCTTCTGACATCTGAAACACTTTACAAATAACAAACAATTATTTGATAGTTTTACTTTCTAATACTGAGACTGCAATAGCCGGTTTGGTTATGGCATTTGTCTTCTGAAGGTGGTGAGTTCGAATCCAGCCGCAACTAGAGTTCCATAGCTGAAAGCAATGAGGATTTTATCAAATTTTAATGATAACTTTCAAGCACTTGTAAGACAATATCCTTTGCTTCACAAATTCATACACTAGAACTAATCAAAGCTTCTTTCTTTAAAACTGCTCTGAGCTTTTTTCGATTGAGCTCTTATATCCACCGTCGAAAAATTGTAAATGCACGAGAAATGGAGTCCCAATTCAGAAAATTTCCCATAAATTTTGGTTAAACAAATTTTTTGAACCAATTTTCCCAACTTACAATTATATTCAGTTTATAAAAAACAATGGCTATTCCATTTCCTTATGTGATATAAAAGAGACGAAAAATGTCAAATTTTCGTGTTTCCTTCAACTTTTTTACTTTCAAATCCATTTTCCCTTCAACTTTTTTTATTTAGAGGATTTTGATTTTCTACATATATCACTTGCTGCTCAAGAAATTGTTCAATGTTTCAGTGATTTAAATTAGATATCACCCAATACAGCTACTGACGTATCGAAAAATGGCAATATCACTTCTATTGTTAGACATTTATATTGTTAACAACATAAATTCAGTTTTCCCGGCAGAAACCTTTGCAATTCGCATGGAATAGATGATTTGTTTAGTTTTAAAATTGTAACATCTTTTTATTGTAGCAACATTAATCGATTCTCAAAGCGCATCACACACACGCGTGTACTAGGAGACTCTAAACGTAATTCGTCATCGAAAATATAAAATATAAGGATGTAAAATTCTACCTTTCATTTAAGTTTTTCCAGATCACAAATATAATAAAAATATTAGTTTGGGGAAAAAGAAATCCATTACTTTTACGTGAACTTTATGTAACTTCTTTTGGATTCACTTTGTAAAATGGTTTAAAACAGCTTTCATGTAGATTTTTAGGTCTTGCGCGTTACGACTGCTGACATGCGGTTAACTTCGATCATTTTTGATATTTTATGGACATTTTCAACGATGCTGTATCCACATGCGAGGTGCATCTCTAACATCAAAAATACCCGAACGGAATCGACGAAACAAAAATTGTACGTAACTAGTTGTTACAGTCTTATATAGGACGATAAACACCTTTCACAATTTTAGACACCCGGCTATCTTTAAAACAGTTTAATGTAGATTTTTTCTATAAAACAGTTTTCATGTAGATTTTTAGGTCTTGTGCGCAGCTACGACTGCTGACATGCTGTCAAGTTTCATAATTTTTGATACTTTATAGACATTCTCGACGATGTTCTATCCATGCGAGGTGCATCTTTAGCATCCAAATACCCAAACGGAATCGACGAAACAAAAATTGTACGTAACTGGTTGTTACAGTTATATATAGGACGATAAACACCTTTCACAATTTTAGACACCCGGCTATCTTTTTCTCCGTTAC